>CANXYC011527615.1:0-28863 GCA_948193065.1 Aleurites moluccanus | reverse complement strand
ATGGATTTTGATATGTCATAGTATGATTTGAATTTATAATATGATTGTATGTAAGATTCAGAATGTGGGAGTTCTACGGGTTTATGGTGGCCTTAAGCCTACCCTTGCCCTAGGACCATCGCACCACTGGAGTTGGGGTGTGAAAGTCTCATAAACAGATAAATAAATAAGGATATAACCATTGGAATTCAGTAAGGGTAATATGTAAGTAAAAAGGGTACTCAATAAAACAATAGAGCATAAAAGAAATTAATCATATAGAACTTGTATCAATCATGTAAGTTGAGCCAAATGCTCCAATAACATCATAGTGAGCCAAATGCTCCAATCACATCATAATAAGCTAATAGCTCATATACCAATATGTTGAGCCAAATGCTCATATGGAAATGACAAATAGCAAAATACACATAAGTAGACAAATGCTACATATCCTGATAGCATGTCTCAAGAAAGTCATACGGTTGATCAGACCGCATGGCTAGGACCACCCCACACCAGTTGAGGATCACATGAAATATTGTGCACAATGCCCGATGTAAGATTTACTACTCCATCGGGAGAGTGGTCTGTCATTGATCACATATAGGGTACATCAATATCATTGTCAATATCAATAATCAATAATAGGTTCTAATCAATGAAGATCATAGGCAATGAACATGGCATTGAAGAATCAAATATTAAGGTTTGGTTTCACAGTGAACTTTTCAAGAAATAATAATAGACAAATAAGTATAGCAAGTTTCATATTTAATTCAAGAGGTTTAATTGATTCCAATGGCTAATATGATTACAATCTGATAAAGGTCATTTATAATCATATTGTGATAAAGGTCATTTATCATATAACAACGGCTGATCAATATTCAAAAATATAATCAAGAAAGTCATATTTCACATATACCAAGATAATGGCTTAGTAAGGTTCAATGGATTAATTAGGAAACAATAGATAGCAATAACAATGTATATGAGACTTATAAGGTAGGATCATGGCATAATCAATGAACTTGAAACATGGATGAACAATGTAGATTCTATTAAAGAAAGGTATTTATATGTTACTCACCTTGGAAACAAAAAGAACCAAAATAGACTCTCTTCTCTACTCAACATAAAAAATAGGGGTGATCACATGGCTCCCCCTCATCCTTGTCTTTTATTTTCCTCTTGTAAACTATAATACATAAAGGTTTAATTTAGATTTCCATTTACACTTAACTTGTATGAAATAAACTTGACAAATACATTGCCTTAAAGTCCCCTTATTCTGTTATGTTTTTTTTATACTTTTTATTTCTGGCAGCTTTGACTTCTTTTAACATATTTTTAGTTTTACTAACCCAATTTCTTTTATTGTTATTTGTAATGAAACTAGACATATATAACTCTAACATATCCAAAAATTAGTTTATTCTAAGTTCTACAGAATTTATAGTAAATTTCCAAACTTCACCCTACAATTCTGCCAACTACCCTGCAAAACCTATCCAGCAGGCTCTACTATTTCTAATGCAACTCATTTTATACATATCCAAATCCCATTATATTTTCATAGGATTTTAACTAAGATGTAAAGGAACAACTTTAATGTTTTGAGGTTGTTCTAATTTAGACATTATAGTTTTCAAATTTAGAGATTTCAAGGCTGCATATTTCTGAGTCTGATTCTGAATCCAGTTCTGAGTCAGTAGCATATCTCCTAGGTTTCTTAATATTTCGCAAAGATTTTTCAGGAAAACTTTGTTAAGATATAAAGCTACAATTTTTATGTTTTTATCATTTTAATTGATCACTTTAAGGTCACAGAATGGTTGCTCCAAATTTCTACTTAGGCTCAGGATTTTTGTACTTTTCTAAATTTCAGACTTTCTCTACTTCCTTTATGTTTCTTTAACTTCATTTTAACATCTATTAATTCATTCACTTAAAAATTCTAGCATATTATACTATTCTCAAAACCCTAATTTAGCTTCCTATTAAATCATTTAGATAAGTATTTATATTTGCTACTTAAACATAGGAAAAGCTAAGGAAGATGAAGCAGTTACCTTACTTGATTAGCTTTCTTTATTCTTCTTTGCTTTCTATCAGCAAAATCACCATTTCATCTTCATTTTCCCATCACCTAACTTCATATATCTTCCATTTTCATCACCATATCATGCTGAAATTTCAACCACCTTATTTGAATGAAAGAAGGAAGTGATTTGCTAGCTTAAAATTGAAAGAATTTTAGGGGAAATAAGCTAAGCAAGGTTTGGCTACCAAGAAGCATTTGTGCAGATTTTCTATTTCATTTATTCTTATATAGAAATAATTCATTTCCTTTAACCAATAAGAAATTTATTAATTTAATTAATTAGAAGATAATTAATGGATTTATGACATAATCATAGTGATGTCAGAAATCCATTTTTAACAAATTCATTTTTATTTTCTTATGGTCACAAATTAATCAATTAGTAATTAACTTAATTGAATATAAAAACTTAGTTATAATTCCTTCAATGGCTGGCCCCACCATTCTAAGCCACTATTGTTGACTTTTCTTTTGATTTAATTAAGTTTAATTAAGCTAATTAATCACAATTTTGCTAATTAAGTCATTTATGCATTTTTCACTTATGTTTAGTTCACTTCCATTTCATTTTTAGGCACTCCAGGTTGATTAAAATGTCTTGAAATATTTTTATTTTAGTTGTTGATTCTTAGATTGATGTTGGTAAAAGAATTTCTCAATTTGGATTTTCCTACAATTTATTAAAAATCTTTGAGTGAAGGGTGTTCAAATGAATTTTTTTTGAAAAATTTGTTTTAATCTCATTTATTCTTCATCTAATTCTTTCTTTTTCATTGTCCATTAAAATTTCCTAGGTTATTTTATAGTTCTATTCGAGTTTTCTCTAATTTCATCTAGCACATGCTTGCCTTAAAAATAAAATAAAATAAAAATTCCTACCCGATTTGAACTTCAAAGGTCAATCTAATAATCGCACATACATTGCATATTGGGTTATTACCGTGCATAATGTCGATGTTATTTTAATCTCTACCCTATCGGGAGGGCTTCTTTGTCAATGCATTGCAAAGGAGGCAAATTGAGTTCACATATATAGAATTATATAACTTCAATTCACATAACAATTCAGTGAACAATAGGCATTGCAAAGGAGGCAAATTGAGTTCACATATATAGAATCATATAAGTTCAATTCACATAACAATTCAGTGAACATTAGTAATGAATGGTTCAGTAATTATGGTCAATTGGGTTTGATAATTTTAACAAAGCACATGGAATGTAAAATCAAGCATAATCATATATCTAGAACTCACCTTAACCTTTAAACCTCTCATTTAAATTCTAGCGTATTAGTTTCATTTCATTGCACATTTTGTCTCCCTTTCACTTTTCAATATTACTTGGATGTTACATATTCAATTAAACTCAATTTAGATACTAATTAACATGAAATTACTTCAATTAAACTTACATTAAAGAAAATCCTTAAAATTCTCAAATCCTAAGCATGGTTCTTAAGAAAACCTATATTGGCAGCCTGTGTTCTTTTGGTCATATCTCATTTTACACTTATCTAAATACTTAAATTATTTTTCCTAATTAAACTAAACATCTCAGACTCCAACATACTCAAATTTCATATTAATCCCATAACTACCCAATTTATAGTGTAATTTCTAATCCTGCCTTACAATCAGTCTGTCACACTGCAACTTTCATCCGGGCAGATCTCGCTGTTTTAGTTACAATTAATTTTATATATATCAAAATTAAGTTTTGTTTTCACAAGATTTTATATGACATATAAAGGAAAATTTTTCATGTTTAACACTTTGCCTAATTCTGTCTCTATATCACTCAAATAATCAAAACACAGCAAGATTTATAATTGACCCTGCAATCCAAGCCAGTATAGTTCAGTACCTAACATCTCTTAATACAATTCAAATTTGGTAAAACTATATAAAAGACATATAATTTAGACATATATATATACAACATATTTAAAATTCAGAATAATTCATAAACCATATAATTTATGGTATATTTCTAAATTCAGCCCTGCTACTCAGTCAATGTCATCTAGATAGCCCCTACATATGAGACTGTAACTCAACCTATATATATCCAATTTCTAAACCGTTTTCTCAGATGCTTAGTTAACATAAATGAGCATTTTTTATTCTTATTTTGGAATATGATTATGTATATTTATTATATGGCATTATGACACAATATGTACTGGAAGTACACTCTAGAGCTCCGTAGTTGATTATTAGGGATGATAATATTTTGATGTATGATTTATTGGGTTACTCTTGTTCCTTAGTGATGTGGGATGCATCTTTTGATTAGTAAGGAACAAGAGAAATGTATGAAATGATATAAGAAGAAAGATATGAAATATGCTTAAATGGATTATAGAAATGATTATTGTATGATATATATCGATAATATGAATGAGACCCAGAATATGAGAGTTCTACGAGTTTATGGTGGCCTTAAGCCTACCCTTACCCTAGGACTGTCGCACCACTGGAGTTAGGATGTGACAGCCATAATTAAGAACCTTAAACCTTAAAAGCTCTTAATCCATTATGCTTTACAGTCATAGGACTTGCCTCCTTAACCAAAGACTCATTTGAAAAAGAAGAAGATGAAGAAGAATTGAAATCCAAAGAGCATGAACTATTCACCGATATTAATAAAAACCCAACATTAACAAAAAGGCCTTGAAAAGAAAAAATCAATTATCATTAATTAAAACTTAGCATCAATCCTCAAACACTAATTTTCATTTCAATTTTCATCTTTATTCACTTCCATTTTTTGAGATTTTTCAACAAATAAAAACAAAGCATATAATTAACTAACAAAAAGTGCAAATTAAATCATAATTCAAATTGAACTCATTAATTTCCCAGTGTATTGATGCACAAAAGTCCAATCGAGGCTGGGTGTCTACGCGTCTGCACTTTTCAAAGTCGGTCGAAGGAGCTTCTGGTTCGCTCGAGTTTTGTTGCTAAAATAGTGAGCCGCTACTAGTTCTCGATGATGACGATCGGTGACAAATATAAGCTTTAGAGAAGAAGTCCGACAATGGAGGTTCCAACAATGGGTCTCACAAATGGTAACACAAAGATAAATGGTGTGATTTGGATTTGGGTTTAGCAATTTGGAAGAATGGTGGATCTTTCTGAGCTATAGAAAAGAGGTAGAAAATAAATAGAACGTTGAGAAGAGAGATGAAAAAAACTGTGGGTTTGAGATTTGTTGAGGTTTTAAAGGGTTAGAAATGGAGAAGAAGAGGACGCTACCTTGAGAGAAGCAAAGAGAGAGAAATTAAAACTTTGGGTTTTTTTTATTATTTATTTGTTTTTTATTATTAAAATTAAATTCTCACTCTCTAAGGGTTGTGTGTGTGATGCATATGTTTTTTTAGTCAAAATAAAGTTAAATTGGCTTTAAAATGAAATTATTATGTTAAATTGATCTAAAAGATCATTTTGAACCTGATTGAACATCGCAAGCAAGTTCAAGAGTGAAATTGAGCTTTTGTCCAAATAATTTTAATATCGTTGAATTAAAATTTCATAATAAATGGTACTCATTTCGTTTCACAATAAAATATTTCAATTATAATCAATAAAATATATTGTTATTAAAAAAATATATCTATTTAATCTTTCTAATTCAATTATTATTTTAATTTATTAATTATTTAAATATCTCTATTTTTCTAATTCTCTCATATATTATATCTCTTAATTAATTTTTACATTTTTCAATATATTTTTAATGAAGATATTATTGTCAAATTAAGATAAAATATAGTTTGAATTTGAAAATAAAATAATTAAATTGAAATATATTAAAATATTAAAATATTTATTATGGGACAAATGAAAATAATCATATTAGGTTAATTACTATTTTTCTCCTGTACAATAACCCAATATATCAAGTCCCTCTAGCCTTTAAAAAATACACTAACTTCTCCCTGACGAATGTCACATTATATTAGTATACCCTTCCGTCTAATTTTATCGTTAGTCAATCCTAAAATGGTTAATAAGGACTGTAAAAAGATAAAAATATTTTTATCATTTATTTTTAATTAATTACATTCTATTTATACTTTAAAAAATATTTTTTAGGGTTAACAAATTTATTTTCATATTTTTTGACAAATTTGAAAATAAAAAATAAATAAAAATATTTTTTATTTTTATTTTAAATAAATAATTTAATAAGAAATTAAATTATTTCTTCTTAAAATTTTTAATACAAATAAAAAATTAATTTTCATATTTTTATTAATTTGAAAATAAAAGGTAAAAATATTTTTTTAAAAAAATATTTTTTATTTTCAAATTTTTATTTTTTAAAAAATAAAATAAAAAATATTTTTATTTATTTTATTTTCAAAGTTGTCAAAAAATATAAAAATATATTTTTTAACTCTAAAAAAAATTTTAAAATAAAAATAGGATGAAATTAATTAAAAATAAAGGGTAAGAGTATTTCTATCTTTTTACTACTCTTGTGGACCATTTTAGAATTAAATAATAGCAAAATTGATCGAAAATGTCTAGTAATATATTGTAACATTCGTCAAAGTCGAGTTAGTATATTTTTGAAAAGTCATGAGGAGTTAGTGTATTTTTAAAAAATTATGAGGAGTTAGTGTATTTAGTCATTTTACATGTAATTAACTCTAAGACTCCGTTTGAAAAGTCTGAAATTGAAATTAAAATTGAAATTTCAGTATTTGGTAGCTATCTATAATTTGAATTTGAATTATAATTACAATTCTATAGAATTGTAATATAATTAAAAAATCAATTTCATAATTTCATTCTCAACCCATAAAAATTATAATTTCATAATCACCACTACAGTTCTCTCTTCCACTGCCACCCCCAATATCACCGTCACCGCCATCGCCATCACCACCTCTATCTCCAGAGCCACCACTGGTAATGGTAGTCCGTCACTGCCAGCGACAGTGATTTACCGCCTCCAACGGCGATGGCTCACCTGATAGTCATTGCTAATAATGATGGCTCGCTGGACCATTATCGCTGGCAACGATGACTCGTCGAACCATCATTGCTGATAATCCACCGTCACTGCCGATCCACCACTACTTTCAACTCAAACAAACATCTTAAATCACTAATTTTTATTTAATTTTAATTTTTTTTCGTGAACACAAATATTAAAATTATAATTTTAATAGAATTTTAATTATAGAGAATTAAAATTGAAATTAAAATTCTCAATTTCAATTTTAATTTTTGGCCCAAACATAATCTAATAATATTCTCTCTTTGCTTACATGTGTGAGGGGTCTACAACGATATTTGCCTAAATGCCAAGTGTTAATTTGTTTCTCTTTGATCAGATTATCCGCTGCAGCATTAGGCGACAACAAACCCAAGCCCACGACAACTAACCCCAGCTAACACGCCCAACAACCAACAGCCATCGGATTATATCCAAATCTATTAAATGAAACCCAGCCCTCCGATCAAGTTCTCCACAAAACCCTACTTTCTCCCCCTATTTATAATCTAATTGAAACTCTAATTTCATTTCCACCAAGCTTTTCAGCTTCCCCTTTTTCTTGACTGTCAATAGCTATAGCAAACAGAGGTTAAAGAGACGGCGCCGCCTCGCTGTCCGCCTTGATCAAGCCGTAGCTTCGTCTTGGCCCTCTAATTTTGCTGTATCATAGACTCTCTTTATAGTTAGATTCAAAGTTAAAAGAAAAAAAAAGAAACAAATCAAAATGGTTGGAAAACCATCCAAGGCTGATAAGAAGATTGCTTATGATGCTAAGCTTTGCCAGTTGCTGGATGAGTACAGCCAGATCTTGATCGTCCAAGCAGATAATGTTGGGTCGAATCAGTTGCAGAACATCAGAAGGGGTCTTAGAGGTGACTCTGTGGTGCTTATGGGAAAGAATACCATGATGAAGAGGTCTATCAGAGTTCATGCTGATAAGACTGGGAACAATGCTTTCCTTAACTTCATCCCTCTCCTTCAGGTATATTGACTTTATTTTTTCATTTATATTTCATTATTTTAGTTTTCAGCTTTTGGGTTGTTTTATTCCTTCTGATTTATTGAGTATAAAGATTTAAACTTTGAAGTTGTAATTTAATGGGAAAAAATAGAGATTTGTTAAATTTTTGCTAGTGCTTGGTTCGTGATTTCCTTGTTTGTTTTTTCCTGAGTCAGGGTAATGTCGGGCTTATTTTCACCAAGGTGTGAGTGAAGAGGTTGCCAAGTACAAGGTGCTGTTTTGTTTGTGTTATTTATGTTATACTGTTGAAATGGTTTCTTTTTTCAAGTAGAATTCTTTTTATGTTGTAAATCTTAATAATTTAATTTGATGATATGAATTCTACATTTTGAATTTGTAGAGGTATTTTAACTCTAGTGGCTCATGACTGTGATTGATTATATTACTATGCTTTGTTTTAATATTCATTTCTTATCTGCTCTTTGATACTTGTAGTTTGGAGGTTTATTATAAATATGGGGGAAAACATGTTTTGTATGAAGACTTTTGTCAAATGTTTCAGCTAGTATGGAGTTTAGAAGAGTTTGTTTGATCAAAATAATGCTACCATTTTTATATTGCCAAATTTACTGTGAACTATTACCTGTAGAAATTTAGTTTGGTTTTGTCGATACTTAAAGGCTTATGTTTTATTGACTGATTGGAACTGTGTGTGTGACATTACATCTACATTAAATAGCTCAAATGTTGGTTCAATGAACAAGGGTACAAGTGATCTAATGAGCAAACTCCCATCACTTAGTTGAATTGCTTACCCTTAGTTCTCTGATAATAGAGGTTTATATTTGCTGAAGTTTGAACATCTGCTTAAAGTTTACTAACAATGCAATATTCTGATATAGCCACATGACTTGTGACTATTTTTTTGACATGCCTACTATTACAATTTTTTTATTAACTTAATTTCCAATAAATTTTTCTTTGTCAATGAACAGGTTGGAGCTCCTGCTCGTGTTGGTTTGGTTACTCCAATTGATGTTGTTGTCCCTCCTGGCAATACAGGGCTTGACCCCTCCCAGACCTCTTTCTTCCAGGTCTGTTATCTGAAATGCATCTTGCTGCATTTTCATTTTTGCTATTTGTATTAATCAAGTCAACAATTATATATATTCTGTCTAATTTAGGTGCTCAATATTCCTACCAAGATTAACAAGGGAACTGTGGAAATTATCACCCCTGTGGAGCTGATCAAGAAGGGAGACAAGGTTGGATCTTCTGAGTCTGCTCTATTGGCCAAACTTGGCATCCGACCATTCTCTTATGGTCTTATTGTCCTGGCTGTTTATGACAATGGCTCTGTCTTCAGCCCGGAGGTGCTTGATTTGACAGAGGAAGATCTGATTGAGAAGTTTGCCACTGGTGTTTCCATGGTCACTTCATTGGCATTGGCCATCTCAGACCCAACTCTGGCTGCTGCACCACATATGTTCATCAATGCCTACAAGAACATCCTGGCTGTTTCAGTTGCAACTGAGTATACCTTCCCACATGCTGAGAAAGTTAAGGAGTACCTGAAGGTATGTTCAAGCATAAATCTGCAGAACATTGTATATCAGGTGTGAAACTATTTTATGTGTTATATTTGTAAACATTGTATATCAGGTGTGAAACTATTTTATGTGTTATATTTGTAAGTTACATTTATGTTATTGCATTATTGTAGGATCGAAGCAAGTTCGCTGTTGCATCTGTTCCTGTTGCAGCTGTGGATTCTGGTGCTGCCCCAGCTGCCTCTGCTAGGGAAGAGGAAAAGAAGGAAGAACCAGCTGAGGAGTCTGATGAAGACATGGGTTTTAGCCTATTTTACTAGGTTTCGTATAGGTTGCTATTATAGGACTTTTAGGTGTGGAGTTTGTCCAAACTTTTCTGTTATAATTTCGCTGACAGTTTTTCTGTAAGTTTCGTATGCGTTTTTCAGGATGATACTGTCTCATGGTAACTCCTAATTTTGGTTTGATTGAAACCTTTTATCTTGTTTGCTATGTTATTTCTAGTTCTGCTGGTCCTGCGGGATTTGCTTTTAGATATTATTGTGGTTAAATATGAACTGAACTAAAGGATAGAAAATTAGAGAACGAAATTATTCATAGACGAACGATTTTAGCCATATAAGTTTTCATGGACTAAAACTTATAGTCCTTGAAGAGGTGCTTAGCTTTGAATTTAAAATTGGGATAAGTGGTATCTTGATATTTACAAGTTTTATTATTAGAGATTTGTGGATTTTTTTTTTTTTTTTTTTTTTTTAATAGAATGGTTTTCTGGGATTTTTTTTTGATAAAATGGGTCTTGTGAACTCTTTTAAGGATAATTATTATAAAATTGATGCGCTAAACATTTATGAATTTTTAAAATTATATTAAAAAAATTTATATTTTAATTTCCTTAAAATTTGTTAAAAATTTATTAAATTAACTTAAAAAATTTATATTTTTTTTTTATCTTAATTTTTATTTAAATGCCATATTTTTAATTATATTAAATTTTACATCTTTGCAACAACCACTGCCAATGGAGGTAGAGACAGAGTTGTACAGACATCAGCCAATGCAAATCCATAAGCCCAAAACTGAATTTATTTCCCTTTTTGAAAAAAAATAAATAAATTTGAGAAATTGTGAAACCTTTTTTTTTTCCTTTTAATTTTATGTTTGATGGGTTTTGATTATTTTATTGTTTCTTGACATCGGTATCTCTAAATTTTTTTTTTCTTGAAGAGATTTCTTGAAAACCAATCAAGTGGACGCCAATTTATACTTCGATATCCAGATGGACACCAATAAATCAAATGCTTTTACGGTAGTTCGGAAGGAAGAATTCTCTGGTTCATCATCTTTTATTGATGAAGATATTTTCTTCCAAATCCAACAACACCAATCTGAAATCGATTGCTTTGTTGTTGAAGATGTATGTAATTGGGAATTAGAATTTGTAGAAGGTTACAAAAATCTTGGATATTTGGTATTATTTGAGAAGTTGGGTTTAGTAGGGCGAGAAAAAAATCTGTGTACAAGAGGGCATTAGAGAAAGATTTTTGCTTTGTTTTTTGTTTTTGGAAAATTGCAATAAATGACTACTCCTGCAACTGAACAAAAGCTTGGAGTAATGTGATGGGGCTTGAAAAGTTTAACCATGGATCATTGCTAATTACTATTTTTGTTATACAGAATAGATCATTAAGAGTTAATTACTATTTCTCTTACGTAGAATGATCCAATATATAAAATTTTCTTTAACTTTTTAAAAATATGTTAACTTTCCCTTGATAAATGTCATAATATATGATCAGACCTTTTTATTTAATTTTATCATTACTCAACCGTTAGTCAACCCTACAATGACAGTAAAAAGATAAAAATATCCTTATATTTTATTTTTAATTAATTACATTTTATTTTTGCTTTAAAAAATATTTTTTAGGGTTAAAAAATTTATTTTCATATTTTTTAATAAATTTTAAAATAAAAAATAAATAAAAATATTTTTTAAAAAATATTTTTTATTTTAAAAAATAATTTAAGAAGAAATTAAATTATTTCTTCTTAAATTTTTTAATACAAATAAAAAATTCATTTCATATTTTTGATAAATTTAAAAATAAAAATTAATAAATATTTTTTTAAAAATATTTTAAATTTTTATTTGTTACTTGTTATTTTTTATTTTCAAATTTTTTATTTTTTTAAAAAATAAAATAAAAAATTTTATAATTTTTTTTTTATTTTCAAAATTTTCAAAAATATGAAAATGTATTTTTTAACCTTAAGAAATATTTTTTAAAGTAAAAAATAAAATGTAATTAATCAAAATTAAAGAGTAAAAATATTTCTGTCTTTTTATTGCCCTTGTATGATTGACTAATGGTTAACTAATGACAAAATTATACGAAAGAACCTAATAATATATTGTGACATTCATAAGGAGTAAGTTTATATATTTTTAAAAAATTAATGATTTTTAGTTTATTGGATCATTTTATACGAAGAAAATAATAATTAATCCATCATTCAATCCACTTATAAAGCTGAATATGAAACATTGTCCATTCAAGCCAGAATTGGCTTTTACCATTAAGGATATCAACACTTGAAATTTTTCCTGATAATCAATTATCGATCCCTCTTGTTTCAATTTATTAAAGGTCTTCACTATTTCTCCAATACCCAGTTCCCCAAAACGCACGCAAAGTGCTTCAGCAAAATCATTCCAAGTAGCAGGTGGAAAAGAGTGTCCATAAGGGAAGGAGACGCCATTAGAGAGAGGCAGAAGTTTTGGAATTTTATGTTTATGGGTTGTGCTGAACCATGAAAGAGAAGAAGGAAATGAATTTGTAGAGTTTTGGATTGAAGGAATTTGTTTTTGATTTTGAAATGAAGAAGAAGATGAGTGGATTTTGGAATGGATAAATAATAAGAGTATTTTAAGTATTTTAATAAATATTTTAATTAAAAATTAACTTTTGGATTATTGACAGATGGAAAAATGATAAAATTGAATAAAAAGATCTCATAGTCTAATTAAACCAAAATATAAAGACTACTTTTTAGTATAATATGACAAAACACAATGATCTTATAGTAATTATCCTTTATTTTATTACTTTCATTTATTCGGAGGGACAAATCATAATATCTTAAATGGTGATAATATTATAATATTCATATTTTTATCAGACTCACTACGCTTAAAATGAAAAAAAAAAAAAGAAAAAATTTTAAAAATAAATAATTAAATACTTATTTTTTTATTATTTTTTAATTTTAAGATAATGAATTCTACAAAAATATAAATATAAAATTATAATAGGTAAAATGCATATGTAATATCCATATTTTTGAAATATTTTTAAAAATTATATTTTATTTATAAATAATAATTATTTTATGAATATTTAATTAAAGTTATGAATATAAAAGTATTTTTGAGATTTATTGTATTTTAAAAAAATAAATATTTAAAAAGTAAAAGAGAAATGTATTTTTCAAAATTAATTTTAATTTTAATTAGTGTTATATTATTATGTGTTATTATTTAATTTAATTTTTATACTCATTTATTTAGTTAAATAAATTATTTTAATTATTATTATTATTATTATTTTTAGAAATTTTAGAAATTAACTTTTATTTAAATATTTAAATAATATTTATTAAATTTGAAAGATATTATTTTTCAAAATTTTAATATGTTAAAATGAAATACATTTTATAAGAATTTTATTGACTATTTATTTATAATTTTTGGACTTAAAATGAATTTTCTACAAATTTTCAAAAAAGAAAATTGGACCAACCTATGACTGCTACGTGGCAATCTCAGATTAGCTGTTAGCATATTTTAATATGCTAGAAACGTGAAGAAGAAGGGAAGAAAGAAGAAGAAGAAGAAGAGGAGGAGGAGGAAGAGATGACCACTTTCGGTGTCGATTTCGGTTAGATCAGAGGGAGATGGTCGACACCTCTCATTCCATCGTGTAGCCTGACATAAGGAGAGTTTATAGGCACTAATCTTGCTCAATTCTGATCACTAGATAAGGAGTTATTTCTGTTCAAAATAGTTCTAATGACCATATTAGTCAAAAATTTCAATTAGTCATAACTCTCTTATTTGAACTCCAAATTGAATGATTATTGTTCCTATGGTTTTGTCTTAATCACATATTTCTTTTGATATCCAACTTGCTACCTGAAGTTCGCCGGAAAATGAGATTGAAAAATGGAACTACCTAATCTTCTATGGCAAATTTCGGCTAATTCTGGTGACTCTAATTTTGTTAAACTCATTTCTTTATGAGCTTTCCAATGGCACCAATTTTGCCCCATCGGATATCGAAGCCGATACTGAAAAATTTGGATACATGTAGATTTTCAACAAATTTCGAATAAGTAGATTTAAATTTATTTTAAAATTATTTTTTAATTATTTGGAAATAAATTTATGAAAATGGTTATATATTTATATTGGTATTGAAAAATTTAGGCAGTTAAAATTTGATAACTTTATTTATTTTGATATGATAAATTAGGATAAATTATTTTAGATTGTTTCGAGTTATTAAGGAAATTATTTAGATGGTATTTATGGAAAAATATTGAGTTTGACATTAGTTGTAGAATTTTCAACAACTGTGTTTTTATTAAATATAAGAATTAAGATAAATTTATTATATCGATTTAGAATTTTTATGAAAATTATATGAACGATATTTATGGAATTTAGATACTGAAAAGTTAAGTTATAATGGAGTAATTTAATGAAGTAGATAATTAAATTAAGTCTATAAAAGATATTAAATTAAGATAATTATTGAAGTTTGAAAAATGAATTATTGAGACAAAAATATTTTTATGATGATATTATTTTAAATATTTTAAGGTAATTAGAATATGTCGAGAATTTATTTTGAGATTTTATACAATTGATGGAATTAATTGAATTTTAAGATTGACTTTCATTTGATGAAATAATGAGTAGAGTTATATTAGGGTATTAATTAGATTGTTATAAATATGCTTGCTGATATGAGACTCGTGAGGGGTCAATTGTTATGGTTGTGTTGGATTTGGACCGATGAGCTGATTATTAAAAGTGTTTTCATTTTTATTTCAGGAGGTTACATCTTATTTTAGGGGAAATTCTGCCGAAATTTCGACAAATTTCTGAAATTGGTTCTTTATATCTCTAAGTAAGTATTTGAATATAATTCTAATAATTTTAGTATTTAATTCCAATATTTCAAATGTCTTCCATTACTGTCAGTTAGAATGCATTTCGAGGAAGCCAGCTAGTTTGATAGTCGTCAAATTAATGAGTTAATATATTTTAATTTAACTCTGTATCTATGCATGACATGTAAGCATTGAATGAATGTGAATATATATTTATATAAGCTATCATTATTGTATTAGATTTAAAATCATGATGTATGTTTATGCCATATTATATGATGATAATGTTATGTATGTATGTGGTTGCGATGAAAAATAGGATGATGTGGAATCTAGCTATACTAACACAAAAAATATTAACGATATAACATGATATGATATTATATGATAATGTTATTACATGGATTGTCTTAATAGAGAATGGTTTCATCGTGACTCCTGGACATGAATAAGAAAATATAGGGATGGTTGGTTAGAGCTGGACTCACCTTGACCCCATAATTAGATTTTTAAGAGAGTCAAGGGAGGAGTCGGCTCTCCATTTAAGATAAACGAAAAAATATATATATATAGGGTTGCATGCCACGGACATTTTTCATCATGGATGTTATTTATGTTTTATGGATGAGAACGTGTAATGTGGCACTTCATGTAGAGTAATAAATGACATGCATGTTAAATTAAATTATATAAACTCATTGAGTCGAATGCTCACCCCTGTTCATATATTTTTTTAGGTTCCGGGTCGAGTTTAAAAGGTTAAGTTTTTAAGTTAAGTATTTTCTGCCTTTTATTTCTCAGGCAGATGAGTTGTTTTATTTTATTATGTAATTATCTCATATTCATTGTATTAAATTCTTTAGAGCTCTGCATTGTTATATTCAGTTTAAATTTATGGTCATAAATCTATTTGTTGTTTGTTTAGCAGAAATCTAATGTCGAGAATGTTATATGGATTATGATTGCTCTAAGTGATAGAAATTTGATATTTTGCTCAGATTCTACATGACAGGTGGGCCATTATCCCTTGCTTTGTGACAGTTATAATTATCATATTGCAATTTTATTGTTAAGTGGTAAGTCATACTTATTACGGGTTCCAAAAGCCTTATGCTTTCATGTTCTCTAGTACCGGTCACGTGCCTAGTAGGGTCTGGTCGAGATAGCATATTTTCCATTCTAAACTTGACATGATTAGTCATTTTGCTCCCTGAATTTTGAAAGTAACAATTCTAATACTCAAACATGACAAATTGAAACTATAAAGTACCATATCTTTGATTTGAGAGCGCATCCGTGTAGTTAGAAATCACTGACTTTTTAGCTTATGTGGAATAACTTTTTGACCAAATTACTTTTTGCCAAACTTTTTATTTTCTAATATTTCAAATAAAAATGGAAAATTAAAAAAAAAAAAAAGAACATCTCTTGTTGTCCTGTCAGCTTTGAATTGTGATTAAAGCTCTTGATTTTATAATAACCATAACCTAAATTACGAATCAAGAAACACATATGCCAAACAAACCGCACCCAACAAGACCTGAGAGAGAGATGGTTGCTAGTGGCGGTGGCTGGTGGTGCGGGTATTGACAGGTAGAGACTTTGAAAAGAGGGAGAAAATGTAACACTCCATACTGTAGTACAATAGACAGTAAAGAAGTAGCGAATCATAGTGATAGAATGATTTTAATTAAAGAATAAAATAGCTATTGAGGAAGTACAGAAGACAGTATGGATATAACGGACAATAGTAACGAATATAATATTAATTTAAGTATGAATAGGCTCAATCGATTATTGAAATATACAGAGAATGGTAGAGTGCAATACTCAATAATTTTTGAGCCTCAACCGGATCACTTTTAAGATACTGTCCCGGAAAGTACTGATGTTAATTATTACACTGCCGAGAAAATAACAATCTAGCTAACTTTAGAATTTCTGACCCAAACTTGGGGAGATTAAGTTAGTTAATTTTATGTGAATTATGGTGAAAAGAAAGAGTTGAAAAATATTTTAGAACTCTGAAATTTTAAAGAGTGGCAAAATCGTAATTTATGGCAATTTTGGGGAATCCACTGTCTGGGATTCAGAAATGACTCAGAACTATTTTTAAATGATAGAACAACCTAAAATAAGGTATTTCACTCCCACACTTGAGGTTGAATCTAAACAGAATAGACATAATAAATTACAGAAAGTTTTAGTGTCAAAATGCAAATAAGAAAATTTTTGGGTATAAGTGCAATTAAACAAAGTTGTGAGACCCACCTATTCTAGAAATAAGGCTAGGTGGCCAGCCATGGTAGGTGAAGAGAAGATTTTTTATAGGAAATAATTAATTAACTTATCAAATTAATGAAAAGATTACAAATAATCAAAAATCTAGAAAATTATATTTTTCTTTATCTTCATTTTTTTAGTTGGCATTTAGTGTATATAAAAGATGAAGAAGAAAGCTATTCAAAGGGAGAAAACCGAACCATATATAGAGAAAAACCAAAGAAATAGTTTTCTAACCTTTTCCAAAGAAAATCAACCAATAATAGTTAGGAAATTGAAGAAGGAAAAAGCTTTATGAAGAAAATAGATAGAATTTGGTATTCAATTATTTGGAGGAGCAAAAGAAGAGGGCAATTCAAGTGTTTTAAATCAAGGTAAGATTTTTAAACTTAGTTATTTTATTGAATTTAAGATTTTTATGGTTTGATTTAATAAATAATAGAGTTAATTAAGCTAAAAATGTAAAGAGTGAGTTAGGCTTTATATAGTTTTTGAAATCTGATTTGAGGCAGTAATTTGTGGCTTATATTACGAAATGTTAATGGCTGAATTTAAGGATGGACAAAACATAAAAATTGTACATAAATATATTAATTATATTGCTGTAAAATAAATTTGTAAAATTCGAAGTGAAGAAAAAGTTATTGAGTAAAACCTGTGATTGATCTGGAATTAGGGTTATGGAAAAATGCTACTGTATCTTTATTGTACATAATGATAGATACAGAATTAGAAGAAGTGTTCAACATAAAAAATGTTCATTTATGTCTTATCTAAAATCTTATAAAAGTATTTTTCAATTGGATTTGTTGTTTATGAGATATTAGGTTATGAGTGTAATTTGCCCGGATTGACTGATAAACAGAATATAGGCTACTGAATTCTATGGATATGAGGACTTTAAATTCTGAATTAGAGAAAGTGTTAAATATGAAAGATGTTAATTTATATGTTATCTAAATTAATGTAAAATATTTTTGTAATTGGATGAGAATGACATTAATTAAAGTCATAGAAACAAAGTCTGTTTGGATAGAAATTTCAGGACAGTAGTTTAATTTTGAAAATTCACTAATAATTGTGCATTGATCCAAATATTCTAAAATTTGGATATGTTATAATGTTATATGTATATTTTTAATAGGAAAAATAATTACAGTAATTGATTAAGTATAGATTGAGTTATTAGTAAAAAAACAGAATCTACCAAGTCAAAGTTACAAGACAGAATGCAGGCAGCAGGGCTGGTTATGAGGTTATGTTTAAATTAACACTATAAATTGTATAGTAATGGGAATAAGGTGAATTTTGGATATGTTATAGATTAATATGTCTAGTTTAAGTAAGAATAAGAATTAAAGTATTTGGATAAGTATAGAAAGAGATATGGATTAAGGAGCACAGGCTGCCAGTATGAAATATTATACAGAAAAACCTTAGTGATTTGACAAATTTAAGAATTTCTTTAATATAAGTATAAGTAATGTAATTTAATATTAAATAGTACCTAAATTATTATTAATTAAATATGTGGAGTCAAGAATGAATAAAAGACTGATGGAAACTGAAAAATTCAAAGAGATAGAACCAAAGAAAAGGAATGGAAATGTGAAGTGCTCAGTGAGGTGAGTAATATGCATACTATTTTGCTTAACATTGCCTTCAAATTAAATTATTGAAATTGCCATGAAATTCTATTATTGGCCAAATATACCAATTGTATAATCCATGATTAATTTCATGCCCTTTTATAATCCCAAATGATTCCTTTTAAATAAATTTGCATGATTGGCCTAATGCTTCATGCATTGAACCCTTGGAAGTGTTTAAGTTATTTTTTGATACCTAATGATTAAGCACTATATGTATGGCATTAATGAAATGACAGAAGTTTTAATGGCATTATACACAATGGTTTAATGATCCTATCTAGGAGGAGGTTAAGGTCCTAGCCATGTGGTCTGATCAACCGTATGAGCAAATAACATGCAACCAGATTATAGCCTCTGCTTAAGTGATCAATAATGATTCTGTTATTTTATAATATGATATGATATGAATTCTTGATGCCAATGTGGAACCGAACCCATATGTTAAATGACTTCAATTTTATGAATCTTTAATTGATTAATGAACACATTATTATTGTATATTTTATAACGTCATTATCTTCCTTGTGAGCAACGCCCTCATCTAGCCTTACAAGTAAGATAATATGTGTATTACTCACTGAGTATTATTATACTCACCTCGTAATTATTTATTATTTTTCAGGAACAAGGTTGTAGTGGTGACTGTTTCCCAAGTCATCCATTTCTCCAGCTTGGGACGTCAAAAAAAAAACTTCAATGTAATTATTTGTTTCGAGAAATCATATTTATATACTCTTAGAGCTCCATGGTACTATTGGATAGGTAGTTGTTAGTGTATATGAATGCTTTGTTTAATGAAAATTACAAATAAAATGAAATACAAATGATGTGTATAAATTAATAAAGTAAAGACTATAGAAGTGCTATGAATGTTAAAATGTAATTGTGACTTGGTGAAGTATTTTATATATGACTGTGAGAACTATGGAATTGAGGTTATAAGGATGGTGAAAATATTGGGAGTGTCATTTCTATGCAGGTTATGTAATATGACAAATATGTCATGGGATTAGATTAAAAATACCAGAAAAATTCTAGCAAAATTTATGTAAAAGTAATAATTTTTAAGTAGAATTTGAATATTAAAAAATGGTTTTAAGTTTAAATGATTGTTGATTGACGTGTTTAAAGGGTTTTACGGGTTTCAGATGACTTTAGATTTACCCATGCCCTAGGACCGTTGAGGCCCAAAAGTGAGTCATAACAAAAATGATCTAGAGAAATTGGGAATTATAGGGTTTATTGGTTTCAGTGGCATAGGATTGATTATGCAAAATAATACAAACTGATATTATCATATCTGTATTTTGCGATTACTGCTTCTTCTCTTTCTTTTTCTTTTGAATTTCTTTTTTTCTTTTCTTTATTCTTTTCTTTTTCCTTTCTATTTCTCTCTCTCTTTTCTTTTCACCTTCAGCCAAAACCCTAAATATTCTCTTCCTTGGCTCCAAACTCTGTCTCGATCATTTTTTTTTGCTTTCTATCTTTAAATTCTCACATCTTTTGTCAAGATTTTTCTCACAAAGAAAGTAAACAAAGCTTTACAGATTCAAAAAACAAGGGAACTAAAAGGAAAAAAAAAAAAAAAAAAGAGGTTTCTTTAATTTTTCTTTATAGTACTACTACTTTCTTTCTCAATTTCTTGGGAATTTCCAACATGGGTTTCTTTGTTTTCCTCATAACTTCCCTAAATACCCAACAAAATACTTATTAATCTCTTATATGGAGTCCTATGCTTCCCACTTCTCAATCTTTCCCAAATTCAAACAATCATTTCCAAAGTTGAATTTGATAATTTTTATGGTTACTAGAGGGTACAAACCCAAAATCATGAATACATTCCTCGGTGGCTTATTGTTACCTCTAGTGGTTTGATTAAAGATGGTGGCCTTCTAGGTGAAACCAAGATTGGTTGTCGTTGGACTCACAATGGCCACCTTCGGCCTCTGATATTTGCAAGGCATGGACTGACGATGATGGCTTATGCGGTAACAATGACAGATCTAGTGAAGCAGGGAGATTTGTAAAAGAACTGGTCATATCGGATATTAAAAGAGAGGAGTATAGGTTAAATTTATAATGGAAATTTATAGAAAAATAGTTTGTTGTGAAGAAGGTTTGCAGTGAGAGGCAGTATTGGTGAGGATTTACTTTTTTTATGAGAAAAATTAAATTAAAAAAAATTAATCCATGTCACCCATATCTGCAGTCTTAAGCGCTAATTTTGCGTGTTATGATACGTGCGGTGCTTATTAAGTTTTTAGGGGGTGTAATATTCATTTGCCTTATTTGGGTGGCAAATTGATTATTTTAAAAAAACAAGGACTTAATGATTGATGGTGCCAAGTTTAAGGGGGAGAGCATAAATGTCTTTTGCCCATTATAATATTATAAACTTGCTATATTAGCATCATTAAGAGCATTTTTGTTTTTGTCCCTTCTCCTAAGTTACTCGTGAGCTACTCGATCTTAACTTATAAAATACTTGAATTAGTTGAATTAAATTTAAATTCAAGTTCAACTCGATTAATTTGAGTATTTTATGAGTCGAATTTGAGTATTATAACATTCGATTTAAGTGGCTTACAAATTTAATTGAATATAATTAATTTATATAATTTAAATATATTTATATTATATATAATAATTTATTAATTCGATTCTTGAACTAGAGCCTAATCAAGTTTGTCGAAGCATTAATTGACATTAATAAACAAGTTAATTTATTTTTTTTAATAATAATCAAGATTAATAAAATCAAATTCAATTATTTTGAGTATTAGTTTGAATCAAATTTCAACATAAAAAAATGAAAACTTGATTTAATTGGAGTCGAATCCAAACTTAACAGTTAATATTGTCCAACTCAATTCAATTCGTTTACGTCTCTACCGTAGGATTCATTTTATTAAAAGAAAATTCACAAACCTTAAATAATAAAACGTGCAAATCACACTACACTTTTTTTTTGTATTTTTCCCTTTTAAAATTTTGGCTTTTTGTGCAAAAAATTTCGGTTTGATAAAGTAATTCTCGACTATATTCGTTTAAGGGCCCATTAACCTGGGCTAGAGATTGTTGACTATATTCATCAAGGCACTATTGTTCTTGACTGGGCTTTGATCAAGGAAATCTAATGTTGTTTTGATGTTTTCTTTCTATGAATTTTTACAAAAATACCGAGAAAAAAGAAGAAAAAAATTTATTTTTACTGTTATAAAAATATTTTTTTAAAAATATTATATATTTAAAAATATTTTTTTCCAAAAATATAATATATATCAAAATATATATTAAAAAAAAGGTAAAAATGAGAAAAAAAAAAGGAACCATAAAAATAAAAAAAATCATATATTTGTGTTATTTTTCCTTCTTTCTGTGGGATAGTGATTCTGATGCACTTCATAATTCCTTAATCTGAAGGTCTGTTTGTAATTATTGGATTGTTAGCATAATGGCGTGGAATTCATTCTCTAAACATGGACCTTCGATTGCACTCATACATGGGCATAGTTATAAACTGAGCAATTGACTATGTTCGAGTCTTGTATTTTTTCAAAATACTTTAAAAAAAAATAGAAAACAAAACTTATTTTTTTGATAAATTTAGTGTCAAATGAGAGATGATATGTAAGATCTTTACCTTATAAATATCTAAATAAAAAATTTGACTTGCATTGCTTTGATAAATAATTAATGAGTTGTGATTTGCCATTAGAAGATAATAATTTTTTAGATTAATTACTATTTTCTCCTATAAAATAATCCAATACACTAAGTCACCTCTAATTTTTTAAAAATATAATAACTCCCCATGACAAATGTCTCGTTATACTAATACTCCTTCTGTTTAATTTTACCGTTAATTAATTTTAAAACGGTCAATAAGGACAATAAAAAGATAGAAATATCATTACCCTTTATTTTTAATTAATTATTTTTTATTTTTACTTTAAAAATATTTTTTAGGATTAAAAAATTAATTTTCATATTTTTTGATAAATATAAAAGTAAAAAATAAAACAAAAATATTTTTTATTTTTATTTATTATTTTTTATTTTTAAAAAAATTATTTAAGAAGAAATTAAATTATTTCTTCTTAAATTTTTAATACAATTAAAAAATTTATTTTCATATTTTTTATAAATTTGAAAATAAAAAGTAAAAATATTATTTTTTAAAAAATATTTTTTATTTTTTATTTTCAAATTTTTTATTTTTAAAAAAATAAAATAAAAAAAATATTTTTATTTTTAAATTTGTCAAAAAATATGAAAATGTATTTTTTAACCCTAAAAATATTTTTTAAAGTAAAAATAAAATATAATTAATTAAAAATAAAGTGTAAATGTATTTATATCTTTTTACTGTTCTTATTGATTATTTTAAAATTAACTAAAGATAAAATTGGACAGAAAGATTTAGTAGTATATTGTAACATTCGTCAGGGAAAAATTAATATATTTTTTAAAAGTTATGAGAACTTAATATATTAGATTATTTTATAAAGAAAAAATAATAATTAATCTTAATTTTTATAAATGATATGATACATAAAAAAAAATTAAAAATAAAATTGAGGTATTAAATAAGATAATAAGAGAGACAGAAGATCCGGACGATAAAGCAAATGATTAAATCACTCTCATTTAATGCATTAATACAATTCACTAAGCATCATACAAGATTAATATGGAGGCTGGTCGATTATATATATAGATCAATCAATATGTGGTAACATTCTCCATGTTATGGACAAACAATTCAATAAATCATAAGAAAAGTTTATTTTTAAATACTCTTAATTATTATAGAAAAATAAAGGCCCTAATAGATGAATTCACTATGTTAATTGCATATTTTCATAATTATACTTTTTTATTAATTTAATTTATTCTAATTTTAAAACTTAGTTGCAATAATATATATATATACTATATGTCAAAATTGCAAGAAAATTTATTAATTAAAAGCTCAAAAAGTTAAATTGATTCTTAAATTTATTATATTATATTGTTAATTTAATTTTTAAATTTTGATGCAGTCAAAAAAATTTAATTTTACATATTTAATTAATTAATTAATTAATTTGATTATTAGTAATTTACTAAATTCACAAAGTTTGAAAGCTCAATTGATTCTTATAGAAATTTAAAGATTAAATTGAGAATATGATATAATAAATTTTAAGGTCAATTTCATATTTATCTTTCAAATTAATATGAAAAAAATATTATTATTAATTTTAATATCATATTAGGGAAAAAATTGCAAATTTTAAATTAAAATAAAATTAACATAAAAAAATAAAATATAATTATAAAAATACATAATGTTCAAGATAAATTTAAAAATTAAATTAAGAATATGATATAATAAAATTTTAAGATCAATTTCATTTTTATCTTTCAAATTAATATGAAAATAGTCTTATTATTATTTTTAATTTCGTATTAGGAAAAATTGCAATTAAATTTTTAAATTAAAATAAAATGAACATACAAAAGTAGATTAATATAATTATAAAAATATGTAAAATTCAAGATAAATTTATTTATTAAGTCGAAAGTAAATAAATAAACTATAAAATAACATCACAAGTTAATTTTTGTATAACAAATAATTTTATTTCATACTAAATCTCTCTCTTGAGTCTAAACAAAAGCAAATAATCCATTTCAAAATATATATAGGACTCATAAAATTTGAAGCATGTCAGTTAATAAAATAAGAAATAAATCCTCTTGCTGTCCCTAAATTAAATTAATCATTACTCAAATATTATTGAAATAGTAACCAATACATGAATGGATCTTATACCATTGAACAGAGAAGAAAATTGATTTTTTTATACTACAGAAGAAAATTGATAATTAATACTGGTGATAGTAAAAATAACTATCAATAACACATATATATAAGGATTTCATTTTTTTCCTCTATAAATAAGTAAATAAAAGGTATGAATGGGATCACTCTCTCATTCAATTTTCTATTTTCTTCATATTTTATATTCTTTAAATCCATTAATTTAGACATCAAAATCCTCTCGTCAGAACAACTTTCGAAAGTATCTGATATATTTTTCTTCGATTTCAAGTCATTCTATTTATAAATAAAGTCTACAAAAATAATACACTTCCATACTAGATATGAAAGTATTTATTTATCATCAAATATTAAAAAAAAAAAAAAATCAAGCAAGTAGATGGTCTTAAATCTTAATAATAATTTTCTCCATTGTCATGCAAGTAGTTGGTGATTTATTCTTAATTAAGAATAATTAAGCTTATAAATTTCTATTTGTATATAAAGGTTGATATGATCAAACAATGACTCCATTGATAGAAATTTGACTTAGGCATGCACGGTATAAGATTTTATTTTTTTATATTAAGACATAGTCTAATAATATTTACGATTTGAATAATAAGTTCAGATTCTTTTCCTTTTTTTTTATACTAAAAAAAAAAAAAATTCTTGTTCCTTATTTGATAATTGATATGGAATTTAACCAATAAAAAAGCATATCCAATTTTCTAGCTATTCTTGTAATTACTAATGTTAATTAGTTGATTGAATAAATATTTCTTAGTAAAATATTTCAGATAACATATAGTGAACATGGAGATAAACACTCCATTCTTACACCTAAATAAATAAAAAATTATTTCTTTAAATACCTAAAAAATTAGTGTGTGGTATACATAGATTTTGTAATATTTAAAAAACCACCAATTTTACTAGAAAAAACAAAAAACAAATAATTATGATTTTATCCAACAAAATAATCAATGGAATAAACATGCTATCAACTAATTAATAACATGCTATAACACAATATCATTTAGCTCCTATTGTTACAGTTAATTAATAAGATAAAATCAGTTTTCTTATATCTAGATTGATTAAAAAATCAATGAAAATAAATTATTAGAATGTCAGAAATTTAATCGAAATCGAATCAATTAAATCAGAATAAAATCGAAAATAATTAAATTTAATATTATATAATAAAAAACATATATTAATCTTTTTTTTATTATACAATAGAAAAATAATCCAATTAAATTTAAAATAGTAATATAATAATAATTAGTTCTTATAAAAATAAAAATTATCATAATTAATATTATAAAAAATTATAAAAAATGTTTTTTATTAAATATTATTATATAAAAAATTCAACCCATGCATTATACTAATTGTATTATATTGTTTTTAATATTTAGATAGTTTTATCATTGAAAAAAAATTAAATCAGTAATTAAATTAAATATGTAATAAATATAATATATATTATAATTATATTACATATTAAAAATATGATTAATAAAAATATATTTATATAAAATAAATAAATTAATACACATTAATTAACAAATATATTAAATAATAATTAAAATAAAATTTCAAATCACAAAAATATATATATTTATATTTTAAGGTATATTAAATTTAATGGTTTAATTATTTTAAAAAGCTAATGATATAAATTATTAATTAATTAAATTATCTAATAATTTTAAAAATTAAATTTGAAAAAATATTAATAAAACTTGCTTTTAATACAGTAGAAAAATTTTTAGAGGATTTTTAAAAAGTCTTGGATTTGAATATATGTGAATACTAAGATTTATTAAAAAAAATTTAAGAACAAAATGATATCGTTTTAATCAAAAATAAAAAATTGATTTGCCCAATAAAAAAAAATAGGTCTGATTTTGCCCAGTATATCGATTACCTAATTAGATATAGAGCGGATAAAAAAATGGATCGAACCAACCACTTAAACGATTTCTAATTTTCTGATCAAATTGGTGGATAACAATACTATATAAAATAAATTTATTAAACTGTGATAATAATAATATAGATAATAAAAATAATAATATCCTATTATTTAATAATATACCCACTAAATATACGATCTTCTCTCATCTTGAACATCATCAATCCACTTTCCAAGATTCCATCTTTCCTTATTATTATTATTTTTTTTTTTTTTTTGGGTTTTTCATCCTTTGATCATTATCTATCCCAACAGGATAAAGGGATAAATAACAAATAGACGCATGCTTTGTATATGTAGTTTTGCATTTGGCACCACATTTATTGCATCATATAAAGAATTGGCTTTAAAAACAGCCTCTCATGAATCATAATCTGTTCCCTTTTAAGTCAAAAAAAACAACAGAGAATAAGCTGTCTTATAAATCATAAACCCATTTGTCTACATTTCATGTGACAGTTTTTGGCATGTAATATAATGATAAAGAATCTTGTGTTTGGTACTTAAATGCTTTATCAAGAAAAAAAAAATTATATAATCCAACATCAAATAAGAAAGAAAAATCAAATATTAAATTGTAATACATACCATTTCTAAACTAGTATTGAATCAAAATTAATTACAAAGATAATTATCCATAAATTGATTTAAAAAGAATATATGTTTGAGTATATATTAAAGAGAGAAAATTCATATATAAATATATTATCTGGGCCGTATATATACTTATCATTATATTATAATTAATTATATATAGATATGAATAAATATTAAATATTAATAATTGGTGATTGAAGGATGAAATACTCACAATAAGAAATCTTAATTGTCAATATATATATATATTATGTTGATTTAAATTTACAGTTGAAAATTTAAATGCTAAATGCTAATTTCAATTGCTAGTCTAAAAAATTACCAAGACAACATATTTGAGGGGGGATTGATTTTTATTTTACCCATTATATATGGCATATCAAACTTCAACAAATTAATGGAGAAGAATTGTAAGTTGTGACTCATTCATGATCCAAGATGAGTAAAAGGGTTGGGTTGGAGAATCATTTAACTTACAGTTGAATGGTGCTATATTTTTGCCTTGTCTTATCCCATTATTTGATAGATAATTAAAATGTGATCTAATCTTTGACTGATCTCCTCAATTAGTGCTTTAAAGAGATTCATGTATATATATACATATATGGATTCATTCAGACAATATGCCCCCACAAAATCCTTTTTCGAAAATGTATATTAGTTTTAATTTATGCACTGTAATTTTCAAAAAGAATAGGCTAATAATGGAGATACAAACATCCATCCTTTTTAATAAATGAGGCAAGCATGTTAAGTCTTTATTTGGATTGGATAATGGCATATTCCTTTCTAAACCCAACACGATGACATATATTACATTATGAAATCGAGGTGTATTGAATAATGAAAATTAATAAATTTTATAAATTTTTTTAAATAATTGATCTTTAAAATTTTTAATAATTTTTATAAAATTCATAATTTTATAAATAACTTTTGTAGATTTTTATTTTATAAATATAAATAAACTTTTATAAATTTTGATTGATTCCTAATAACAACTTTAATATTTAGAGAAATTATTAATTATAATAAGATTACAAACACATTATTATGAATTAACACTCCTGATTAATAAAAAATTAATCACTAGCCCTCTCATTTCAATTTTCAAAACTAAATATTCCTATTCAACTTATATCATTTCCAAAATGATGAATTAGTATTTATTTATAATAATCAATTATATATTTGAAGTAATAAAACTCTTTTTAATTATATGGGTTAAGTTCATTTAAAATTTAAGAAAAATTTTAGATGTAATTGAAAAATAAAGAAATAAGAGAAAAATGAATAAAAGAAAATTTAAAAAAAAAGATTGAGCGGCGAAACATAAGTTGAGAGGGACTAAAACAAAAGACAAACAAAAAAAAATGATAATTGATGAATAAATTAATTAGATTTTATTTGATTTTTTTTTAATAATTACATAGATATCAAAGATTGTAAATTATCTATTTATATTTGTTGACGGACTTGAATAATGACTTTTTTATATTTAAATATCTTTAATTAGTGGGCTACCTAATTATATTTATTGGTAGATATAATTAATGTATGTTATAACATTAATTTTTATGAATTTAGAAAAATATTTAAATATATTTATGGGGTCATAAATTGACATAATAAAAATATATAAAAAAATAATTTTTTTAATCCTCCACTAAATTTAAAAAAAGCATCCAAATAAATTTAAGATGACAAATTGATATATATATATATATATATATATATATATATATATATA
>CANXYC011527439.1:0-20087 GCA_948193065.1 Aleurites moluccanus | reverse complement strand
AGAACTTCAAAACCATTAACTTACCAAAAGTTCTTCAAAATCTTCTTTGAATTAATTCTTAGCTTTAATGAGTTTTTCCTTGAAATCTAAGGTTATATTTGAGTTCACAAGGTAGGAATTAGTATGTTTCCATCCAAAAATAGAAGAAAATCATAAAGTTTGGTGGATTCTCAAAGTGGCCGAAACTTTGGTGGAAGAACAATGAAAATTCTGAACATATAATGCTTAAGGAAGATAACAATGGTGAAGTGGTGGGAAAAATCTACCAAAATATCAAAATTGTGATTCCATACATCAATCTTATGATAAAAATGGTGAAACCTAGCCATCCATCCATCCATCATTCTTACTTTTATGCCATTGGTTAATCAAAGTCAACAATGATGGCTTATAGGTACATTTGCCACACCAAATCCAAAATCAAAGCTAGTAATCCTATACATTGTGCTTATGATAGCAATTTTGAAACCTATTCATCCAACCATTCATTTCTTCATCATTTGATCCAATGGTTAGATTTATTCAAGCCTAAAATGATATCATAGAATTGCATATACCATATAATTCCATATCTCAAAGGACTAAATTGCCCTCAGTTCAACCGAAGCACCTCAAGCACCTCAATTGAGCAGCTTACCGGGCATTATTTTCAATCGGGTTTAATTCTCCAACAAAACTTCAAATAAATTAAATAACATCATTTTCATGTCCTTAAATTCTTTTTTACCTTCAAATATAATGTTAATTCCATAAAAACTCGAAGGGGAGTGAAATGACCATTTTACCCCCAGTTCACAAAATTTTGAGTTTTTCCCGATTTCTTCCTAACAGCCTTTGATGCACTTTTACATGTGTAAAACTGTCTAAAACATGCATAAACATTCAATTTAAACATAAACATACATGTTACATATCATATAAACAAACAAGGAATCTCCTTAGGTTTGTCCTTTAAAGCTTAAGTTCTAAGCCTTTAAACTAGGGTGTTACAGCTGGGAGCTGCTCTCCCTCCGCCTACTCTGAGATCCCGGTCCTCCTTTCCTCTTCTGATCTCTCTTAGCCCTCTCGGCCTTATACTTCTCTTCCATCTGAGTAGCTTTGTCGATAACTATTATCTGAGTTGTAAACTCAGTAGCCAATAGAGCATTGTGAAGCAAGGCATGTAATCCTCTCCTGAACCTGCTGATCAGATCAGCCTCAATAGGAACCATGTGAGTAGCATATCTACTCAGTCTGATGAACTCCTTTGCATACTCCTTTACAGACCTGTCCCCCTGCTCTAACTGCTCAAACTAAATCAGATTCTGGGTCTTCACACCCTCTGTAATTAACTCATCAATCAACCCCTGACGAAACTCAGCCTATGCGAGTGGATGCTCACTATACAGTCTAGGCTCCATCCTCCTCGAAAACCAAGCCCATGCCTTCCCCTTTAATAACAACCCAACCAACTCTACAACTCTAAGATCTAAACAAGGTAGTCTCCTAACTACCTTCTCAACCTCCTTCAGAAAATCTACTGGATCACTGCCTCTGTCACCTCTAAACTCAAGCAGGTTTAGCTTCAAAAAGCTAAACATAGACACTCTGCCTTTGTCAATAACTCGGTGGGCTCCCTGCACAACTGGCTCCCCAAGAACCACAGTTGGCTATACAGGAGCTGGAGCAGCTGGTATTGCAGCAGGTGCGACAGGGGGTGGCACTGCTGCTGGTACTAAAGATGGCGGTACAGTTTGTTGCTCTCGCCTCAACTCTGCTAGTTCCTTACGTAGATCCATCATCCCCCTCATCATCTCATATCTCCAAGGGTCATCAGTCCTCTCAGTATCCCCTGTAGTCCGTCGGGATCTAAACAGTCCCTTAGAAATAGAAACTTCCCTGACCAGGGACTCATTAGAGGCCACCTCAGCCTCTCTGCTATCTCTGTCTCCGTCGTCAAACATCTCTGTAAAACTATTTGAAAAAATAGAATACGTACTCAGAATATTACAGGAATGCAAAATACTTATACATATTTGACGAATATAACAAATGACGATATAAGAATTCCTATGCTTTATGGTTCCCTTAACTCTACCCATTATGTACTTATTTACTATTCCTTGGTAACCTAGGCTTTGTAAACACAGAGTTCTGATATTGGCAACCTTGTGTTCTATTACCACCTCTGTCACGACCCACTCGGGGATCGCGATGGTCCTAGGATGTGGGAGATGCCGAGGGGACTGGCACCCGTAGAACCCATACATCAATCACTCATTACAATGCAATCACTCACAATATCGAAGCGGAAACATATCTTACCCATCATCAATCAATAACAACATATATATAACCTTTCATTCACATAAACACTATTCACTTTGCCACTCTATCATTCATTCTGTAAATACCATAATCATATCATTAATAACCTCCAATATTCCCATACAAACATGTTCATACTCTAACTATACCATACAAAACCCATGGAGCAACTAAGATATGAACATACAAAAAAAATACAGTGTTCATAATATTACACTGACACACGATCTATAGAATCCATAGAGAGCTAAAAGAGTTGGGATATCTGCCTCCTACTCTGCACCTAAGAGGGTAAACAGTGAAAGGATGAGTATATATAATACTCAGTGAATCTAATATGCATCGACCAATAAAATGAGTAATGGAACATCAATAAGCAATAAGCAGATGACAAAAATGAATCAAACTGCCAGAATGTTTGAAATGTAGAATCAAGTACAAAATTTGACTGTAAGTAAGCAATCACATTCAAGAAGCACATATCATATGGACAAGATGGAAATGACAGATATAGAGCCATGAAACACGTAGAAATATGCCAAGCATATATAAATATAACATAAGACGGATCAGGTCTGATGACTAGGACATCCCTTCCTAGTATAGGGTATTAATCAATACAATATGCACAAGGCCAATAGCATGAACTCACTACCCTGTCAGAACGATAGCTCTATCAAATCACCTCGGAGTCAATAGAAGCGATAAACACGTCAATAGATACCATTTCAGAATAATGGCATCGACAATATCAATAACTCATCAGAAATCAATTGGATGAGCATAAAGTCAATAAGACATCAATAATAATCGATTAAATGATGACCAAAGGTCTAACGATAAAAAATGGGAACAAACATAAATTAGTCATTTGAGGCCAAAAAGTTGATACAATTGGCATGCCATTGTCGCTGGCGACGGTGGCATTCAAATGGTTGGTCTTCGGATTTTTCAGTATGGTTTTGATGCAATATTGACATTGCCCCAATTATCAATAAATATACATATGGAAAGCAATTTATAGGCAATAAACACAACTCAATAATATTCATCAAAAGCATCAATTAGGTATGAAAAACAAGTCCAAAAACCAAGCACAAAAATTAGGCATTTTGCCCTAATTAGGTTCGGCCAAAAGGTATTTTTCACAATTGGATTCCAAATGGCATTTTATCAATTTAGGCATGACTAATGATGCATAAAAGACTCACCTATCACTCCAAATCACCTAGCCAACTTGCCTTACTACCAAATTCCTCAAATGCTCACAATAGGCAAAATCGACAACTTCCTCCAACCGAATATTCTACAATAATACAAACATCAATTAAATACCAATAAATACCCAATTGACTTATTGTATTGACAATTTACACATTCTAAATCATATGCACAAATTCATTTCATACAACTTTGAATTAGGGTTTGGAAATTGGGCAAAATTATTTAATGCATCAATTGATGTAATTAAACCATTTACCCAATCCTAACAACATCTAAACAACCTAATTAAACCATAAAATTAAACAAATAAACAACTTATACCAAAAACCCTAAATGGCCGAAATCTTCATTGCCATTGTTCTTGATTTTTCCTTGAATTTCTATGGTTGATTTTGATGGATAATGGTTTGTATGGTTCTAGTTTTAGGTTTCCATCAATTTCTCTTCACAAATCAAAGAAAATTTCAAATGGAAAAAGAAGGAAGAACTCATGAATGGTAGGAGAAGAAATGGCAAAAAAATTTCTAAGTCATGCTTATATAGTAAAATAAAAATGGCAAATTTCTCTTTTGGTCCTCCAACTTTTCAAAATTTATTTTTGGTCCTTTTTCGCTTTGTAATTTATTCAGATAATTTCGTCGAAAAATTAAATTCAAAGTGAATGTTCAAACATCTTATTTTTATTAATATTAATTAATAAAAATAGTTTCAGAGCCGTTCTAAAATTTAGACTGTCGAAATTTCACTATTCTCCGAAAGTACCCTTTATTTACGATTTTGCCATTGCTTACTTTATCAGTGTTCTTAAACATTTTTACCTCTTTCTTTTTACTGTATTTACTCATGCATATGCATAATCATTTACTCTCTTTCCAAAATCAGAAATTCATATGTCGACCGTACCGCTATTTTTCGGCAGCGATATCGGTACCGACGATTTCCGAAAAATTTTCTCGTTTTCACTCTAACAGTGTTTTCAAAATTATCCTTAGTCATTTCGATAATTTTAATCCACATACTGAGAATTTATTTCACAAAAATATTTTATGCATATATATAGAGTATTACATTGTAGCTCCCAGCCTAGACAGATTGAGCCAGTGCCTAGGTTTGATCAGAGAACTTCATCTAGCAATCAGAGGAGGAGGACTCATAGTAGGGGACCATTAGTGCAGTCTGCACCTTCCTATTATCAGGGTTCTTCCGGACCTGTTACTCAGATGCCTAGTGTACCCATTTGTAGTTTTTGTGGTAGAAGGCATAGAGGGAAGTGTCGTAGACAGTCAAGTGCTTGCCTGAAGTAAAGGCAATATGGTCATTATATTAGCAGATGTCCCTTGTGGGGTAGTCAGCAGCCATTTGCTACAGTTTCTTAGCCTACAGTATAGATGAGTCAGAATGTGGTCAGAGAGGCTCCTAGTAGGGGGCAGAGGTAGAGGACAGGCATCTAGCAGTGGTCAGGCCCCAGTAGGCAGATGCTAGGGGTGAGTGTTTGCTGTGAACGCTCAGGAGGCACAGGGATCAGGCAATGTGGTCACAGGTACTATTTTGATGCAAAATGAGATTGTTGATGCTTTATTTGATTATGGTGCTACACACTCATTTGTTTCACCACAGTTTGCACCTAAATTGAATAAGAAGAGACGATTATTGAATGCGCCTCTAGTGATAGCTAAAACTGCCTATGTTAGAGCTTGATGTTATCCTTGGTATGGATTGGCTAATGACACATCGTGCAGTTATTGAGTATTATAGAAAGAGGGTTAGATTCCAGCCTGAGGGGCAGCCTAAGTTTGAATTCCTGGGTGATCAACGAGAATTCAGGATTAGTTTTATTTCTGCTATCTATGCTAGAAGGATGATAGGGAAAGGTTGTTCAGCCTATTTGGCTCATATGATTGATGTGCAGAAGATTCCTGTAGATATTGATCAGATATCAGTGGTTAGAGAATTCTCTGATGTTTTCCCTGATGAGTTGCCAGGTTTACCCCCAGATAGGGAGATAGAGTTTGAGATTGAGGTATATTCAGGCACCGATCCGATATCCATTCCTCCATATAGAATGGCACCAGCAGAGTTAAAGATGCAGTTATGGGAGTTATTGGATAGAGGGTTTATTAGACCGAGAAATTCTCCGTGGGGTGCTCCAGTCTTGTTTGTGAAAAAGAAGGATGGCTCATTGAGAATGTGCATCGATTATAGACAGCTGAACAAGATGACTGTGAAGAACAAATATCCGTTGCCATGGATAAATGATCTATTTGATCAGTTACAGGGTACCAGTCATTTCTCTAAGATTGACTTGAGATCTGGGTATCACCAATTGAGAATCAAGAAGGGTGATGTACCTAAGACTGCTTTCAGGACCCGGTATGGACATTATGAGTTTGTGGTGTTACCATTCGGGTTGACTAATGCACCTGTTACATTTATGGATTTGATAAACAGGATGTTTAGGCCATTCTTGGATAAGTTTGTCATAGTGTTCATTGATGACATTCTTATCTATTCCAAGAGTGAGGAGGAGCATATAGAGCATCTGAGGATAGTATTGCAGACACTTAGAGAGCAATAGTTGTATGCTAAGTTATCTAAGTGCCAGTTCTGGCTAACCGAAGTGTGTTTCCTTGGTCATATGGTTAGTGAGAAGGGTATTATGGTAGATCCTAAGAAAGGTTAAAGTAGTGGCAAATTGGCCTCAACCTTCTAGTGTTTCTAAGATCCGTAGTTTCCTTAGTTTGGCAGGATACTACAGAAGATTTGTGAAGAATTTCTCCAGAATTGCTGCTCCGTTGACTAAGTTGACTCGGAAGCAGGAGAGATATGTGTGGATGGATGAATGTGAGAGCAGTTTTCAGACTTTGAAATTTTGCCTCACAAGTGCTCCAGTGTTAGCATTGCCATCAGAGGATGAGAAGTATACAGTGTATTGTGATGCTTCTCGAATTGGATTGGGATGTGTTTTGATGCAGCTTCAGAGAGTGATTGCTTATGCTTCTCGACAGTTAAAGAAGCATGAGGGTAACTATCCGACACATGATTTAGAGATAGCAACTATAGTGTTCGCACTAAAGATATGGAGGCATTATTTGTATGGGTCGAAATGTGAGATATATATTGATCACAAGAATTTGCAGTATATACTTCAGCAGAGAGATCTAAACCTCCAACAGCGTAGATGGGTTGATTTGCTAAAGGATTATGATTGTGAGATCCTTTATCATCCGGGCAAAGCTAATGTTGTAGCTGATGCACCGAGTCGGAAGTCTATGAGTAGTCTAGATCACATCTCGGTTGTTAGGAGACCTTTGATCTGTGAGATGCAGGAGTTAGCTATTATAGGTGTAGAGTTGGATTTAGGATCCCTGGATCAAAACCAGGCTCTGATAGCCTAGTTTCGGGTTAGGCCACTATTGATTGATGACATTAAAGTGGCACAGGATAGAGATCCATATCTATTAAAGCTAAAGGGTGATGTTTTGAAAGGTAAAGCAGCAGGGTTCACTGTAGAGAATGATGTATTGAGATGTGAGAGATGAATATGTGTACCTAACATTGATGGGCTACGAGACCGGATTATGAGAGAGGCTCATTATTCATCACATAGTGTACATCCTGGGATTACCAAGATGTACCATGATCTGAGAGATGTGTATTGGTGGTTTGGTATGAAGAGCGATGTAGCTCGGTTTGTCTCTTCATATTTAGCCTGTCAGCAAGTTAAGTTTGAGCATCAGAAGCCGTCTGGCTTGCTTCAGGAGATCGAGTTTCCTAAGTGGAAATGGAAGCAGATTACTATGGATTTTGTAGTCGGTTTACCGAGGACTATACGGGGTTATAACTCCATATGGGTTATTGTAGATCGATTGACAAAGTCTGCTCATTTCCTAGAAGTGAAGACTACTTACTCTACAGTTCAGTATGCACAGTTATATATAGACAAGATTGTAAGGCTTCATGGAGTGCCAGTGATGATTATATCGGATAGGGGTACGCAGTTTACCTCTCTATTTTGGCAGAAATTCTAGGAAGCTATGGGTATCCAGTTAAGGTTAAGTACAACTTTCCATCCACAGACTGATGGACAGTCAGAGAGGACCATCCAGACTTTAGAGGATATGTTGAGATTATATGTTCTGGATTTTAAGGGTAACTGGGATCAGTATTTGCCACTGTTTGAGTTTTCCTACAACAACAGTTATCATTCTTCTATTAAAATAGCTCCATATAAAGTACTGTATGGTAGAAAATACAGGCCTCTAGTGTGTTAGGTGGAACCAGGAAAGAGACAGTAGAGGGACCAAAGTTGATAAAGGAAACGATAGAAAAGGTTCCTATCATTAGAATTGGATGAAGACCGCTTTCAGCAGATAGAAAAGTTATGCTGATCCGAAACGGAAGGTTGTGCATTTTGCAGTTGGTCACCATGTTTTTCTTAAGATCTCACCGATGAGGGGTATTATGAGATTTGAGAAGAAAGGAAAGTTGTCACCAAGATTTGTAGGCCCATTTGAGATACTTGACAAGATTGGCAATGTGGCTTACAGATTGGCTTTTCCACCAAATTTGAGCCATGTTCATCCCGTGTTTCATATTTCTATGCTGAGGAAATATGTATCTAATCCATCGCATGTATTGGAGGTATAAGATATTGGGGTTAATGAAGATTGTCATTTGAGGAGCAACCAGAGGAAATTGTGGATAGACAAGTCAGGAAATTGAGGAACAAAGAAATCCCAATGGTTACAGTGCTATGTCTGCTGATGGAAGAGTGCATGTGGGAAAGCGAGCAGGACATGAGGGACAAATATCCCTTCCTGTTCCATCAGCGATGTATATAGACCTATGTATATGTGTATTTAAATTTAAGGATGAATTTTTTGAAGGAGGGTAGAATGTAATACCCTATATATGCATAGCATGTTTTCGTGAATAAAGTTCTCAGTATATGGTTTAAAATTATCGAAATGACTAATGATAATTTTTAAAACTCAGTTAGAGCGAAAAGGAGAAAATTTTTCGAAAATCGTCAGTACCAATATCGCTGCAGCAAAAATAGCAGTACGGTCGACGAATAAATTTTTGATTTTGGTTTGAGGGTAAATGATAATGTATATGAATATGTAAATACATTAAAAAGAAAGGTGAGAAAAATATTTAATAACACTGATAAAGTAAGCAATGACAAAACCGTAAATAAAGGGGACTTTAGGGAAATAATGAAAATTCGACAGTCCGAGTTTCAGAACGGCTCTGAAACTATTTTTATTAATTAGTATTAATAAAAATAAGATGTTTGAACATTCACTTTGAAATCTAATTCCCGACGGAATTGTTAGAGTAAATTATCGAGCGAAAATGTATCAAAAACAAATTAAGGAAAGTTGAAAGACCAAAAGTGAAATTTACTATTTTTGTCTTACTATATAAGCATGATTTAGGATTAATAAAACTATTTTGCTTGTTCTTCACCGTAGCCTTCATCTCTTCCATTCCAAATTGATTTTTCTTCCATTTCGTGAAGAGAAAGTGTTGTAAACTTGAATTAACACTAAATAATGAAACATAAAGATCCTAGGATGCGAGAGATGCCAGAGGCGACCGGCATCCATAGAATCCCGTATTAATTATTATAATTATTTACTATCTCATAATAACCAATTAATTAATATTCATTCTGTCATTTTGTTACTTTGTAGACTGATAGTCTGTAATCTATTTTGTAATTGGTTGTAATCATCATCATCACATGCCATATCCATATTTAAACTCCATATTATACCATTCATACATAATTATAATATGACTATGTCATTTATATAAACCCATGGAACAACTAGAATATATACAAAAATACAGTGTTAAATAATTACACTGTCACTAGATGTAGCAGGAATCCACAGAGAAATCAACAGACAAGATTCTGCCTCCTACTTTGCACCTGTAAAAAGGGAAACAACTAATAGGATGAGTATTAATGTCACGTCCCACTTTTGAAACATGATAGTCCTAGGGCACGGGTAAATCTAAAGTCACCAGATACCCGTAGAACCCATTAACATGCCAATTACAATCACTCATACTTGAAATCATTTATTTATTTTTATATTTTACTTGACAATTATTATTCTTACAGAAATTTTGTCGGAGTTTTCTTTGTATTTTCAATCTAATCTCAGGACATTTTCATCACATTACACAACTTGTATAGAAATTACACTCCTAATTTTTCACAATCCTTATAACCTCAACTTCACAATTCATAAAAATATTCATAGCACTTTTATAATCTTCACTTCATTAACTTATTTACATTATTCACATTTCATTTCAGTTGCATTTTTCATTAAACAAAACATTCATATACTCACACAATACCTACCCAACAGTACCATGGAGCTCTAAGAGTATATAAATATAATTCCTCAAAACAAATAATAACATTAGAGTTCTTGACGTCCCAAGCAGAAGAAAGGGATGACTTGGGAAACAGTCACCACTACAACCTTGTTCCGGAAAAATAATAAATAATTACGAGATAAGTATAATAATACTCAATGAGTAATACACATATTATCTTACTTGTAAGGCTAGGTGAGGACGTTGCTCACAAAGAAGATAATGATTACATAAAATATACAATAATAATGGGTTCATTAATCAATTAAAGATTCATAAAGTTGAAGTCATTTAACATATGGATTCGGTTTCACATTGGCATTAAATATTCATAGCATATCATATCATAATATGACAGAATCATTATTGATCACTTAAGCAGAGGCTACAATCCGGTAGCATGCTATTTACTTATACGGTTGATCATACCGTATGGCTAGGACCTTAACTCTCTCCTAGCTAGGATCATTAAATCACTATGCTCAATGTCATTAAAACTTCTGTCATTTCATTAATGTCATACATATAGTGCTTAATCATTAGATATCAAAAATAAACTTAAGCACTTTCAAGGGTTCAATACATGAAACATTAGGCCAATCATACAAATTTATTTAAAAGGAATCATTTGGGATTATAAAAGAGCATGAAATTAATCATGGATTATACTATTGGTATTTCTGACCAACAATAGAATTTCATGGCTATTTTAATAATTTAATTTGAAGGCAATGCCAAACAAAATAGTATGTATATTACTCACCTCACTGAGCACTTCACATTTCCATTCCTTTTCCTTAGTTCTATTTCTTTGCATTTATCTCTTGTGGTACCCATCACGTCTCTTATTCATTCTCGACTCTACATATCTAATTAATTTCCATTTAGATACTATTTAACATAAAATTACATTACTTATACTTATGTTAAAGAAATTCTCAAGAATTTCCAAATTACTAAAGATTTTTTTGTGTAACATTCCATACTGGCAGCCTGTACTCCTTAATCCATATCTCTTCCTATACTTATCCAAATACTTCAATTCTTGTTCCTACTTAAACTAGACATATTAAGCTTTAACATCCAAAATTAATCTTATTCCCATTACTACACAATTTATAGTGTTAATTTAAACTTAGGCTTATAACCAGCCCTGTTGCCTTGCCACCCTGCATTCTGCCTGCAATCCTATTCTGGCAGTCTGTACTTTTTTTTTTATCTCATAACTCAATCTATACTCATCCAATTACTGCAATTCTTTTTCCTATTAAAAATAGACATATAGTATTATAACATGTCCAAATTTTAGAATATTTGGATTATTGTACAATTATTAGTGAGTTTTCAAAATTAAACTACTACTCCATACTTATAATTAATTCCGTACTCATCCAATTACAAATAAATTTTATAGACATTTAGATAACATATGAATGAACATTTTTCATGTTTAACACTTTCTCTAATTCAGATTTTAAGGTCATCATATCCATAGAAATCAGTAACCTATGTTCTGTTTATCAGTTAATCTGGGCAGATTATACTCGTGACCTAATATCTCATAAACCATAAATCCAATTGAAAAACCCTTTTACAGGCTTATAAATAAGACAAATGAACACTTTTTATATTGAACACTTCTTCTAATTCTGTCTCTATCATTATGAACAATAAAAACATAGTAGCATTTTACCAGAAAACCTAATTCTAGGTTAGTCACAGTTTTTACTCAATAACTCTTTCCTCACTTCGAATTTTACAAATTTCTTTTACAGAAATCTAATTAACATATTTATCTACAACGTTCATTTTTTAACCATCTTCAAATTTAGTCATTAAGATTTTGGATTATTGCCTAAAAATTATTGTTTCAACATAGATTCAAAATTCCTTTTAAACCCTAGCTCATCTTCAACCTCTTTAGCTCAAATAACTCAAATATTTACCAAATCAAACTATTGAACTCTTAAATTAAACTAAAAACTGAAGTTCATAAGACTTTATCTTGAATTAAATACTTGGATTTCATTCTATTTTTTCCTCCATATAGCTTGAATACTAATTTCCAGTAACTTTTCTCCATTGATCTTCTTTCTTCCATCAATTTCCTTATCTTATTTTGGTTGGTTCTTTGGAATGGTTGGAACAAATTTTTGGTTGTTTTCTTTCCTCATAATTCGGCCACTTTTTTGTCAATAGCTATTCCCATTATTATTTTTATATGCACAAAGCCAACTAAAAACAAAATGAAGATAAAGATAATAGAATTTTCTAGATTTTTGATTACTTGTCATCTTTCCATTAATTTGGTAAGTTAATTAATTATTTGCTATCCAAAATCTTCTCCGTAACTCCATCCATTAATTTGGCCGGCCAACTCATGCTTTCTTCTAGAATGGATGGGTCCCACACTTTGTTTAATTACACTTTGCCCCAAAAATTTTCCTTATATTGCCCCAAAAACCCTTCCCAGCTAGGATATCCAATATACAATGTGCACATCGCTAACGGTATTTACACGCTATCTTATCGGTGAGAAAGCTCTGTCAAATCACATTAGAATCAATATAGATATGGAAGAAAGTCAAAGGACATTAATATATATCAATTGTCTCATCAATAATCAATAGCTCGTGAAATAATCAAACGAGACTGCAAATAAGTAATGGATAAGCAATGAGAGGTAAGTAAAAAATAGCAGTAGGTTTAGCAATTAACATTGAGTTGCAATATAGGATGGCCATACATGATCAATTGGTTGGCACAATTGGCATGTCAATGTCGTTGGCGACGATGATATTCAAATAGTAGGCCTATGGATGAAACAATGGTAGGCCTATGGCAAAATGAACCAGGCATTTTATCAAACACATAGTGTGCATCATTGAATAGACAATTTGGCTAGGTTATGGTGCAACATTGACATTGCCCATTGTGAGACCTCGCTCGAGCACCGCTAGTCCGGGTCCGCTTTAAATTTGGGACCGAAATGCTCATTTGGGATAATTTCTCATGGAGGAGACGACCTTAGCACCTTTTATTTGAAAATGATATTCAATTTTGAAGTCGCCACCTTGAGTTACTTTTGCTGGGAAAATTTAAGGTAAAAACCCATTTTGACTCTAATTTTATCCCAAAGGAAAAAGTGCACTAGTCTTTGAAACCAAAGAGGATTCAGGGACTAGGTTTTCAGTTGAAAATGACTTTTAATTTTAACCTTTATTTAAAATGATTTTCATGAGCAATTAAGAAATGACATGTAAGATGCATGAGCAAGTAAATAAATGGATGAACAATTAAAATATAATCAATCAAGAAAAATAATCAAAAAAAGTGATAAAAGTAAATTATTACACCTCAAAATCTCAAAATAGGGGATATCAACTCTAGCCCCTATGGGTTCTAGGTTGATCATACATTCCCCAAATAATATATTCAATAAATAAAGTAAAGCAAATAATTAAAGAAAAAGAGATGGTTTTTGTCTTTTTTGGATTTGAAGCTTTTATACAGCTTGCCTGCATATCCCGTCGAATGGGAATCAAAACCCACGCAGTTCTTCCTTCTCGCGAAGGAGGGTTAATTTTATGCCCAATTTATCATGTTTTGATTCTTTATTTTGATGCTCTACCAAAGTAAAGAAGATGAGTTAGGAAACGATACCTTTGCCCTAGCTTTTAGGGATGTTGGCGGATGGAGTGCTCTTCCTGACCGGAGTTTTACCTTGGATCGGATGAAGCCCGAGGAAATGGGTCGAAATGCCTTCTTAGCCCTTAAGAAAACAAACTGACAGAGGGACCTTGCTTCCACAAAATATTTAACTGAGAGGCTCAATACGCCCCTAATAGCAACTCTTTAAATTCAAAGAGAGCTGAAAAGAGAGAAAATATGACTTGGAAAGGAACAAAAGACGAAATCTAATAGATTAAATGATTTCTTGTCTTCTTTTCCTTGTCTTTTATTGCTTTTCTCACTTCTAGTGTGTTTCTGTGTGTCCTTGTGTCTTTTGGAAGGTGGAGGGAGGCTTCCTATTTAAAATAGAAGCTTGAGGGGTCGAATCCCATCATTTTTCAATGTGGGATTCGGAAGAAAAGTGTCCAGAACATCGCTGCTGCCGGTAAGAGGCACTGTTGCCTCCGGGGTGCTATAGTGGCACAGAGTGTGAAGGAGGGTGGCAGCAGTGGCAAGGAGCCATATTGCTGCCCAAAAGAGGTGGCGGGCGGCAATGCCATGCCTAGAGGGTGGCACCTGTGCCCAGACTATATTTTGAGGCCGTTCCGAGTCCATCCAAGCGTGGGTTTGATCCCTGGGAGTGCTGTTCGAGTTGGCACGAGTCCGAGGGGTGTAAAAAATGAGTGTTCACAGCTGCCCCCCATCATGGCTGTCTATTATGAATGACAGACGTGATGTAGGTGAACTAGGATATTCCTGTCTGTTTGGAACAAAAAAAAGGCATTCTGATTGCATCTTGCAAGGTCTGGAGGTATACAAGTGTGATCTGCCAAGCTCCGGACAACTTTTCACTTTTCTGGTATTTTTCTATTTCTGTCGTTTTCTATATTACAGAAGCTTTCCATGTCTGATCTGGGTAAATGATAGCTCTATGGATAGAGAAAAATCATATGGGTTCAATAAAATTGATAGCACCCGATTCCGACTTGAATTGCTCCAAAAATACAAGTTCTCTTACTTTTGGCCAAGTTAGGGACATGATGGTCATTTCTGAAATTCTCAAAATCTATAAATAGGGATGAGGTTCTCCCATTCCCTTCACTCCTCATTTTCTCACTTCTCTCTCTCTCTCTAGATCTTTTCTCTAAAGCTCTCATCTTCTTTTGATGGCTTCAGCTTCTGGAAGTAGCAATTGAGGACACCATAGCTATGAGGCCCCACAGGATAATCCTGACCTGGAAAACTTGCTGCAGGAACCCGAACAACACGTTTTTTGGGACGACAAAATTGAGGTACATTATTTTATCATTTTTATTCATTCATTGATTTATTTATTTATTATTATTATTATTATTATTATTTTCAAAAACTTTTTTTTTTTTTAGAATACCATGCTTGGGAATAGGGGGCTAGGTCACATTTAGCCTATCTTGCTGATGCTTAATTTGAGGAAACTCGGATAAAGCCCTTGTTAGAGCCTACTGGTTTTGTATCCTTTCTAAAGGTCAAAACCAATCTTGAGAGCAATGTAGCTTTGATCAAGGCACTAGCTGAGCGGTGGTGGGACACCACTAACACCTTTCATTTTCCTTGCGGGGAGCTGACGGTTACCCCATTGGATTTGTCGATGCTAACCGACTTACACTTTGGAATCCGTCACTTGGACCTCTGCTCTGACTGGAGTATTACCTTTACTCCTGAGGATATGGCTCGGTTTATAGGTTAAGATCCCCCTCAGGATCGCATATCAGTCCCTTGCACTTAGCTTCAGGCTCGGCTGAGAGAGATGGAATCGTTTACTGGAGTGATATTTGACGCTGAGGTGGTTGCTAGACTGATGATGCCGATCCTAGCTGGATGCACATTCGTTCATACTCGCCACGATACTATCAACCTGAATATTTTGCCCAGCTTGATAGATATGACTACCTTGGGTGAATATGATTGGGCTGGCGCTATTCTAAGCACCATGTATTGGAAGATGTGCAATCTGTCCCGAGGAGCTTTTTATTCCTATCGAGGGACTTACTTCATCTGAGAGGTATGCTTTCCGCATCTTTTGCTTTTGAATTTGATTTGAATTGGGAGGTACTCTCTACACTTGATGGCTTGAACTGGGAGGCACTCTCTGTACCTATTCTGATCTTTGCTTTCTAACTTTCTGTTTAACATGCTTGAGCCAGGTATGGGTCTATGAGTACTTTCAGACACTTGCCCCCACTCTGAGCAGCCCTAGACTAGATGTTTTTCCTGCTGGTGTACGGTGGAACAGGGAATATTGGTCTAGCCCCGGTGTACGTGAATTCGGGACTATTCGAGCTTTCTTCGGATGCCTTGATGCTTTTCAAATATTTTACTGACCTTATATCACCCATATTGCACGGTTTTACTTATAGCAACTCTTTGTGCAGGTTGTGATGAAACCTTATATTGATCGAATGCCACTGATGCCAGTGGAACTTGACCCAAGTGCTACGTTGGCTTGCTCCCGATTGTTGCTGCGTTCACCATATCACAAGCTATATTATCTGGGAGAAAGAGTCCGAGTCCAGACTATTGGCAAGGTGGGTAGTTCTGGTACACCCACCAATAGACATGAGATGGAATATGGACATACGGGCTCCTGACGAGGCTTACACTGGGCTCCCCATCCATCTGTATGTAGCACCCAGGGATGACTATGCAACATTTTATCGTGCCCATTTAATGGGTTCTATCGGTGATCCATGCAGGCGATCGGAACGTGCATCTGGTGTTGCTGGTCCTTCCTCTGCCAGACCAGGCCGAGTTCATAGCGTGGGTGCATCAAGAGACCCTTCTTTAGCTAGTCCCAACATTACTCCTGAGACATGCAATGATTATAATCGAGTCGTCTTGGGCCCCAGCTACCTGCTTCCTGAGGATATCTTCTATATCAATGCTCACGGAGAGATGCAGACACTTCATCTTCCAGACGCAGTCCATCCTCATACACCAGACTTCCCTGATAATCCTGAGGTATGTTGATGTTCTTTATGCTTTCGAAAATGATCCTTTAGCTTGAGATACCTAATAGCTTTGCTTTCGGAAATGATCCTTTCACTAATGATACCTTATAGCTTTGCTTTCGGAAATGATCCTTTAGCTAAGTATCTGACATTTTACTCTTTTTTCTTTTTTTTTAGCTTACCATAGAGTGGGCTCGCCATAACTATCGTGTGGGGCGTAGAATGGAGCTAGCCTTGACGGGTATGCTGACTCAGCTTAATTTCAGGACTGACCTGCCTCGTCCACCGGAGGACCCTCGTCAACGTCGTCGAAGAGACTGAGCTTCTTTTCCAGCTTTTCCTGTTCTTCTATATTTTTTTTTATTTCTTAACCATGATGTATGGATGTTATGATGGTGCTATGAATGAATGATAATGTTATGCGTGAATGATATTTTATTATTTATTAGACCGCTCCATGTCATGGATGCAGACTAAAATGCCCTGTTATGCAATTTACAGTCCAAAAGAACGAAATGAAGTGCATTAAAATGCCTAAAAATACTTCAAAAATGTCCTAAAATGCCCCAGACCCGTAAAATTTTCAAGAAAATCCAAAAAAATTCGCACGGCAAAGCTGTTGCTGCCGATATGAAGAGGCATCGCAGCCATGGGCTTCTGGCGGTGCTGCCCCAGGCTGAGGGCGGCTGCCGCCCTGGTGCTCCAGGAGGCTTGGCGGCTACCACCACCATGAGGTGGTGATGCCGCCCCAAGCCTAGGGCAGCACCGCCAGCCCTTAGTGGTGGTTTGCGAGCCCCAGCCTATTTTGGCTCACTTTTCTATAAAAGGGCCTTCCTTTCTTCTGAAAAAGTCACTCTAACTCTTTTTAGCAACCCTTAGTGCTTTCTTAGTATTTTCTTTCCGACTTTTCTCTCTCATTTTAGCCAAAAAGGTCAATGGAGCCTTACTATAGCCACCACATATTTTTGTGGACTAAGAACCTAGACAAGGTTGAAAAAATCTGGGCAAGTATGAAATCAATTCTGTTTTTACTCTGAGGGGTGTGAAAGTTGATTGGGACTTTCTGAAAGCTTGTTTCAGGTTTTGGGACCCTATTGACCACGTGTTCCGATTCGGTGTCAGTATGGAGGAAATGTGCCCTACTTTTGAAGAATTCAGTGCCATTCTCGGGAGTGACCCAAATGCTGCTTTAGCAATCCCTTAATATAGGGTTGGATACTTTCATTCTTTCAGAAGGCTTTTGGGATTGAAACACGAGCTAGCCAGCTCTATGGTCGTGGAAGGCCGGATCAACCTAGCTGCAATTATAGCTGAGTTCTAATATCCAGAAGACTCAGAGGACAAAATGAGAGAAAAACACAAAATGACTACTTTGATTCTGTGTTTGACCAATGGATGCCTCTTTTTTAAATCACCTGGTTGGGGAGACATTCGGGTAGTGGAGTTAATTGCTCAAATGGAGTGAGGTTGCACCATTGTTGGCCTGATCTTAGCAGAAACTCTACAAAGCCTGGATGGAAACTTTAGAGCTGAAGGGCCTTGGTTTGTTAGCCTTGTCATTTTACAGGTAAAAAGATCCATTCCCTTTTTTTTAACCCTTTTTTTTCTTTTTCTTTTTTTAGGTTTGGTTTAAGGATCATCTGCAAGTGGTGGCTCCCCCAGATAGAATGCCATATTCGACTGCACAGTACTGTATGCGAAGAACTTTGATTCGCTTTGACTCAAAAAAGGAGTGGATTACTTGGATTTTGGAGCTGGATTCTAGAGAGCTGCTCTAGCACTGCTCCTGGTACGGGGTTGACTCATTCATTATAATGAGCTATGGGTATAAGATGGTTTATTTGCTGGGAATTTCTATGACTTCATTCTACTAAGGAACCAGAATCTTGAAGCAGATAGGCCTGCCACAGGGTATTCCACCAGACAGAGTTGTTTTTCCCACATCTCCAATTATAAAACTTGTATCCCAGGCTATAATGAATGGCTGGAGGCGATCGATGTGCTTCGCACGTCCTGCTGGATTGTCAAGCAAACTGGAAGGTTATGACTCTTTGTTCATCACAGAGGTTTGATCCATTGAGGAGACCAAACGGGTTGCCTTGATTACAGAATTGGAGGCTGACAATGAAACTGGGGATATTGAGACAGACATAACGACAAAACCAGAAGAAGGTGACTCGACCAAGGATGAATTGGAGGTGAGGGTTGAACAGGATGCAATCAAGACTGAAGATGGAGATTCTGAGGACTCAAAGGATGTTCATCCTAGGAGAAGACGGACTTAGACTAGGACTCCTTTTTTGTATTCCATCTTTTGGAATTTCTATGAATTTCATTCATTTGGATTGAATAAAATAAGATTAAATTTTTATTATTTTGACTCTAACAGACAAGATAGGACTGAATACTTTAACGAGAAAGGATTCGAGAATTGATGGATTCCAATTTAAAATAATGCATTTTTTTCTTTTTTCTTTTTTTTTTATTTTTTATTTTTTATTTTTTATTTTTTTATTTTTTGCTCTAATTTTTGCTCAAGCCGCCCTTTTAGGTTTTTAACTCGCCAAGCTGCTCTAATTTTTGCCCAAACTGCCTTATTCAGGTTTTCAACTTAGCGAGCATGAAGCAGTCAATCTAGGCACAGAAAATGATAATTTTATTATGCTTTGGACCGTACCCAGGGTGGGCTGCCTACGTATCTCCATTTACATTTTTTACTTATCAAAATTTTCTTTTGGGAGAATCAGGTCCTCATAGTTTTGTTCATACATTGCATCATAAAGCAGGAATTACACAAAATATCTTTTTAATTGGTCAAGATTACAGGGGTTTGAAAATTCATTCCCATCCAGATCCATGAGTATGACACCACCATCGGATAAGATCTTCTTGAGCAAAAATGGTCCGGTCCAATTTGGCCTGAACTTCCCTCTTGGATCATGCACATGAGCTCTGATTTCCTTAAGCACTAAGTTGCCTTCCTCCAACCCTCTGTCAGTTACCCTTTTATTAAAATGTCGGGCTAGCCTTTGCTGATACCCTTGAATTCGATAAAGTGCATCCACCATTTTTTCATCAATAGCATTCAGCTGGTCATGATACCCCTTGATCCATTATGCCTCAGTAAGCTGATTCTCCCGCATGACCCTTGCAGAGTAGATCTGTACTTCAATTGGAAGGACCGCTTCCATCCCATACACTAAAGAATACGGTGTTGCCCCCGTTGATGTTCGAATGGAGGTCTGATACCCCCATAATGCAAATGGAAGGCGTTCATGCCAATTCCTATGATTGGTGATCATCTTTTGCAAGATGGTCTTGATTGTTTTATTTGCTGCTTCAACTGCCCCGTTGGTTTGAGGACGATAAGGAGAAGACCGATGATGTTGAATCTTTTCCTTTTCAAGCAGATTTATTACTTCCTTTTGAAAATGAGACCCATTATCGGTGATGATCTCAAAAGGCAATCCAAACCGACAAATGATGTTAGTTCGGATA
>CANXYC011527332.1:0-12797 GCA_948193065.1 Aleurites moluccanus | reverse complement strand
GGCCAAAATTTACTGTGAATTCACCACCTAGTCGTTTGCTTTAATAACTACTGATCATATTTGCAGCGAACATTGGAAGCACTGATTGTAATATCACTCCTTAGTCAGTTCCTGTATCTGGTGCTTCTACATGCTGGAATGCTCAATAGCCGATATGGACCTGGATTCGGCAGCTATGATCACGACCGCGATCATGGCAATGTCACAGGCAGTGAACCCCAGAAGACTGGTAGTAGTTCTGCTGCTACTTGATTACAAAAACTACTTCCTGGCAAAGCATATCTCTGTCAATGTATATAAAACATGCAAATTGTACACATTTTGTATTTTCTGTACATATTCTGGGCTGTGCACGTTATGTTTATTATATAGCTTTCATACCTTCTTTTTCCATTTTCTCTCAGTTCTCTTTCAAAATTTGAATAATTATGGTGTTGGGGGGTTTCCTATACAATAAATCTGTATAGTTCTCGCCTCGGTCTAGCATCTAAACTGAAAATGTAACCCGAAAATTTTGGAATCAAGTGGTAGAAGTAGAACAATTCATCCAGTGGATTAAAAGGGTACAAGCAAAGAATTATAGACAAACATGTCATTCATTTTTGGACAGAAAAGATTGAACTCCAAAAACCAGAAACAGAAATCCTCCCAAAATAGTCATCTGCAGCCGATTACATGACAAAAAAAAAAAAAAAAATCAGCTTTACATGTATATATAAAAGCAGGCAGAGGCAGAGGTAGAGATGAGTTACCAGTCTCTCAGAAATTCTCGAGGCCAAGCTCTTTCCTCCAAGAACGGCCGCGACAGTGCACAATACTTGTCCCCTGATACTCATTACATTAGTTTCTGTTCCTTTTAATGACATTAAAAAAGAAGAAGAAATATTCTGCTAATGATGATAGTCGTAAAAATAATAGCAGCAACCGACATACAGAATTCCGCCCAGAACTACTCCCATAGTGTCAAAATCTGCTGCAAGACCAATAGTTGCTAGCTGCATAGAGAGTTTAGTTTAATTTAATAATGTACAAATTTACAGGCACAAATTTTTTGGCAAATTGCGAGTTTACCTGACTCTTGTCACCCCATTCACCAAAAAATGTAAGGGAAAAGGCCTGTTTTCAATAGACAAATATGGAAAATAAACAATCAGTTTCCAATTACCAATCTCTAAATTCTCTGTTTTTCAAATTATGAATTTGTTTAGAACTGTAAGTGAAAATGAAAGAATACATCAGTTTTCTAGGAATGAGTTGATCTTAAACCTTAAAGAAAACTGGTGACACAAAATGTGTGAGAAATGGCTTCTGTTGCTTCTTTAGATTCTCATCTTCCTGCAAAAAGATTTAAGCCAATCAGAACCAACATTAATACAAGTAATTGAAAACATTATTAAGGGTATATTTGTTGTTATTTTTTTTGGAAAAAAGTATGACCAATTTATCATGAATATATTGATTAAAGATCATTAAGTCCTTTTTTTAAAGATTCACAAGAAAATAAATATTTTTAAAGAAATTTGATATGTTTTAGTTATAAAATGTAGACACTTTAGTTTTGGAATGTATATATGTGAATGTGATGTGTTGTGTTGAACATTTCTTCAACACTTCACAAGACACGCATGTCGTGCTAAATTTTATCAGAATAAATGTATCAACGTGTTCATTTCGTGTTATAAATATGTTCCATGTTCGTGTTCATAGTTACTTTCAATAATTAAAATTGCAAAACAATTGAATAACTATTAGGAAGTGATCTCACATCAAAATAGAAAATAATTTAGGAAATTTATAACTAAGTATTGAATCTATTATAAGTCAATTAATTTTATAAAAGTGAGTTTTAACAAATATTCACTTATAAGCCTGTATATAATTCCTTGTACTATAACATAATATTAGAGTTTCATATCCAAACAAATTGATTCCAAACCAAAGCTGATGCCAGCCGACTGGATCAACAAAGTCTGAACCGAGTCCTCAAGAGACTATTTTTGCAAAAAATAAAAATAAAAATAAATAATAATAATACTAATAAATTAATCTCAACATCAAATTAAATGTTAATATCAAACCTCAGAAACTGCTTTTGCTTTTCCAGCACTGGCCTTTAAATCCTTTTCCTATCTCATTCCAAAAATAAAAGCAAGTTAAAACAGCATACTGTGAAACAAATAAGCTAAGAATAAGTAAAAAAGGCTTAAAGATAATAGAAAACATGACTAACCAATTCCTTTTCAACTTGCTCCAATTCTTCATTGTCACTGTACATGGAAAATCAAGCTTAAATTTTGATAGTGTAGATAAAAATAACTTCAATTACTTTCAAAGATTAGCAATTTAGCAGAGATAATTACTCATCATCTTCTGTGAATCCTTCCCATAAAGAACGGAGACCAAAGATGAAGAAGAGGAGAGTTGTGATATGGTGTGCCCATTTCCTAGAAAGCTGCAGAATTTGTAATCCAAGACTCAATTCTCTTTCAAGAACAAGTAAATCATCTCCCTATGTGGAATTGGGTTGTCAACTTTTTTTTATTAATGACTTAATCTAAGAGTAATTAAAGATGAGATTATCTCAGAGTGAATGCTAAAATTTGAATAAATCATGAATAAAGACTAGTAGTACATAATTATAACCCCCTTACCAGATTAGGAGCAGCCCAACCAACAAGAACAGAGACAATAGTCATAACCTACAGTACACAGGAATTTAGCAAAAGAAAGTCAATCGCATTAAACTCAACTCGTTGCAACTCAGTCTTAATTTCAGAATTAGTTGGTGTCAGCTATATGGATTATTTGTTTTCACTTAAACAAGAAGCCAATAACATTTTTTTTTTTTTAAAAAAAAAGAAAAACTAAAAGGGAAAATGAAGATGGAGGAAATGAAATTAGAAATATCCTTACAATCACAGAAAGCAGGCAGCCTAGCAGCACACTCTTCCTTGGATAGCGCATTGCCAAGATCTTACAATAATATATGCAGAAAGTAAAGATATCATTAATCAAGATTCAAGAACCAGCTAGCTACAGCAAAAATAAATAAAAAAATAAAAAATAAAAAGATTTATTTTCTTGAAAAAGTGAAAAAAAAATCTGAATCTTGAAAAGTAACTTACAGCAGCAACACAAAATGTCCTATCACCAACTTCTGAAAGGATTGTCATGGCAAGGGATTTGGTGAACCCCTGAAATATATATTATATATTACGAGAAAATATAATTTTGTACAGAAATAAGATACATATTATCATAAGAAGTTGGTGATATTACCTGTGATGTTAGTAAATTGATCATTTTTCTTTCTTTCTTTTTTCTGGAAAATGCAGAATTAAGTACCAGGAAGATGGGAAATAAAAAATGCAGAAGAAAATTTGATGGGTCTGTATTTGGGTTGCAGGGGTTCATATATAAGGTTATTGACTTATTGGATCAGATATGAAATAAATTATAGTGTAATTTTTTTTAAAATTATTCACAAATAACATCTGGGGTAGTACTCATCTGTGTACCTTTTTTTTTTTAATATGGAAAGGGATGATTTATTATTGAATATATATTAGGTTATATTTCATTTTGTAAGTAGAGTACTTCTTAAACTATATATATATATATATATATATATATAGTTTGATCAAGTTGTCCATGTTTGGATTACATTTGATTTGCTTTCCAACTAGAAATGAAATACAATTCTTAAAACACGATTTTATTTTTTTAGTTAAATTGACAAAAAATTCAAATTTTTTTATTTAATTATTTTTATTGAAATTATATCTATTTTTTAGTTTAATTTCAAATATAAACAATAAAATTTTATTTATTTAACATCTAATCAATAGTTTGAATAGGAAGCAGCAGATTAACAAATCTAAGAGCCCTTTTATTGGTTAAATTGAAAAGAGTTCGAGACACAATGAAGCAGCTATAAATTTGAGAATCTTAAAAAAATTGAGAAATTATTGTCTAAATTAACGTTGTAAAGATTAATTAGCATACCATGATTCACGGGTCATTGACTGTTTAAACAAGTTCAGGATCAATGTTAACCAAGGAAGTAACAATGTGAGGAAGGTTACCTCAAATATTCCAAATAAGTATTTGCATCAGTTTTCATAATACCTATTGATCTCATGTCTTGTCCCTTTCTCAATTCTTTTTTTTTTTTTTTTTCTCTTGATTCCATTATCTAGACTAGTTTTTTTTTTTACTATTTAGTTGTATAATATGAAGGATAGGAGGGTACAGCTTCCCACTTGTCAAAATCAGACGGAAATTTCTTTAAACAAAAACCTCAATCAGAACAGCCCGGACCGGAGGACCAGTTCAGGTCCTGAGCCATCATTTTTGGATGCAAAACTGGCAGGTCGGACCAGACCCTTGTACAGGCCTAATTGAGGGGTTGCACACAGCAACCTCCCATGTGGCATATTTTAAAAATTTTAAAAATTTTATAAAAATTTTTAAAAATTATAATTTCATTTGAATATATTTTTTTCCTATTCATTTAATTTTTATTTATTTTTTATTCATTTGATTTTTATTTAGCATAAAAAATATATCATTGGATTTATCATATCAAACATTATGAAATTATAAAAATATTATGAAATTATAATTTTTAGGTTTTCAAAAATTTGTTACATAAGAAGCTACTGTGCACAATCCTAATTGAGGGCTGAAAACAATAGCAGTAGCAACACGTGCTGAATATGCAACAAAAATCAAAGAGCTCTCCTGTAAAGCTATAACAACGGCTTTAGGCCTTTAGCAACATTACAGGGGAAATATTGTACAATAAACAGATATCAGAATCTCAATGGCCCAGAAAATAAAGAAATGAAGAACAAAAATGGACAAAATTTGAGTTGCTCATTCCTAAATCTGTCAAATTGTTCACCATGTATTAATGTTTTTATGAGTTTATCTTCACTTGTCTAGTGGTACAAAATCATATATTAAGATTTTATTTCATAACTATTTTGATCCATCGGCCTGCCATTCTACTATTGCTAAAGTATGCCGGCCCCCACAAGCAACAAGTTTAGCAATCCAATGTCCCTCAGCTTCAGCACCATTAAGATTTCTGGGAGGGGGGATGTCAATTGGCACTTCCGTTGGTTGGCCCGTTGTCACCTTCCTCCCATATCCAAGTCTTCCATGGTCACCTCGACCAAACTGCCGGCAGAACCAGTCAGGCACAAAGGAATATTTGAAATGGACTTTATCAACAAAAGTTCTATATGTAATGTAGCATATTTGTCAGACCAACTGAACTGCTCAAACTAAACTGAATTGAACCAAGAGTTATGGTTTATCAGTTTAACTGCTCATTTCAGTTTGGGATATCCAGATACCAATAACAACGAATATGGATTGGTTCTTGGTATTCCTCCCAAGATCCTAGAACCAACTGCTACTCTTAATATTGTCATAATAAATATTTTATGTAACCTTAAAATATAAATGAACTTTAAACTAATAATTTCCTAGGCGATAAATGAAAGGGCTGTAAAAAGGGGCAAAAGCATTAATGTCAGCACACAGGTGCATGGCACGGCACCAAGGAAAACAGCCTCCTTGTTTATTAGAAGAGGTTACTCTTTTTTGTATTATTCTTTCGAATTGGGATAGTATCCCACTGTTTTCTGAAGCTAAGAGACCAGACTTCCCTATATAAAGAGGAGCTCTTGCCCCCTTATTTCTTATCTCGCTTCGGCATTTGCCTAACACGTGAGCTTTTGCCCCCCTGTGAATCACAAGCCGCCTAACTGAGCTGCTCTTCTCTGATATTTGGTAGTTGGTTTCAGTGAAGAATATTACTCAAGGTCATTTCGATTTGACATTGTACCTCAAGACTGAATTAACAGTCCAGGTAAACCACCAACATAGTATTAGAGCAATAGCAATGATTCCTCCAAGAAAAGGGTAAGTGAAAAAAGGAAAAGATTAGTCTAAATCCACAGCATGTCCCACCTTTTGCTAGGGGTATGTGGATGACCACAAGGAAAAGGAATAATGTAAGATGCTTAAATATTATGAATCATGCTAACGAACCTGATCCAATTTCCCAGCAAGGAGCAAAAAAAGGACTAGTAACAAGACACGCTAGAAAGATGAAATGTTGCATGTCCAGTTATTTAAAATATAATAAGCTCTTCATTTGCATTCCACTCTAAAATTTGAGCATTTGGTATAAAAGCAGTGCTAAATTTACTTACTGAAAACATTCGTCCATCGCGTGTCATTGCAACTGAATGAGTCCCACCACAAGATGCCTGAAGTATTGACAAATCAATTTAATCAGGAAATATTGAAACAAGTGAAGTTATCAGGGTAGTAAGCATTACCGGCCACCAAATAACAGTTGATTTTTATTTATACCTATAAGGAATGATTTCAACAATTTGACTAGTTGTAATGAAAACAAAAATAAGTTGCGGTCTACTAGGCACAACTAAAATTACAAAGTAGACTGCATGATGGTATTATTTGGAGGAAGTGGCTAGTTGCTTAGTTTTGTGATAAAAAACAGTTGGATCCACATACATACAACTCTAAAAGTTGGGGACCCACAATTACATGAATAGATGCATCAAGCAAGATTTATGCATTCATGGAAATGAATGGCTGGACCCATGCATTTCATGGAAATCACTCCATCCTTAAAATGGAATGCTAAAAAGTTCATATACATTGCAATATAAAATGACTCTTTAAATTTACTGCAAGATTTATTCATTGGCCACAATCCTCCAAAAAACATCATGCCACTTATCAATTTGGAAACAATGACCTAAACAAGCATCTCTTTTATTCTTTACAATTCTCTTAGTGCCAAAATATATAAAAAATATATCAAAGGAAACTATAACCTCAGGTCGAGGAAGCCTACAATCTAATAGACTATGTATGTGAAGCATATATAAAAACTTCGCAGTCTATCAATACAGTAAATAACAGTACCTGAACAATGTCTTGTCCTGCTAAAAGATGAACCCTTTGAGGCACCATCTTACTGCTCTTGTCATTATCTCCAAATCCAAGTCTCCCATGTTCCCCTCTACCCCATCCATACACCTGCAATAAATTCATGGGAATTATATGGAAGTTCATTGTTAGATTTACAAGGATTCAGAACCCAAGGACCACCAAGGCAATTCCAATCTCAGAAGGCAAAGAAAGCCAGATTTGGCCATGCACACAGCATATGTGGATAGGAGTCCAAATAGTGCAATATTAAATGGAAAGCATAAGAAAGTCCATTGCTGATGTTAATGTTCATCGTATTTCATCATAGTGCAATTTGATCACTAAATTACAAATAGTAAATTTCATGTATCTTTAAGCAAAAAAGAGGAGAGAGACTCGGTCTTAGAAGCCTTAAAGGCATATAGGATAACTATCCCATCTCTATCCATTAAATCCAATATGGTGCTCTGACATTTATAAGAAGCTAGCATCCAATATAACGATTAAACCAAAAAGAATAGGAGAAAATGTACGTGCAAAATAAGCCAAAATAAATTGAACAAGATTTCAAGACAAGATAGAAGCGAAATTTAAGGTACAAAAAAAAAATTATTCAAATTCTAAAGCTATTTAATAGTTAACAACAAATAAAATGAAGAAGGTAAAAGTGGAGATTCTCAATTTAGATATAAATATTAAACTTCTCTGCTATACCTAAAGTTGCACCTACCAAGTCAGAATAAGAACACAAATAATTAACCGTAATTTAGAAACCATTTAACATGTTAAAGACCATAAGTACCTCTCCTTCATCTGTCAATGCAGTAGAATGCCATCCACCAGCAGCAATATCAACCTAGGCATGCACACAAGTATAATCAGGAAAGAAAGACAAAGAACATATTCTAAAATTTTTTATATAAAACAGCCCAGCTTTTCACAAACCTCACTATATGTTAACAACCAAATCACAGATTTTCAATAAGCAAGGAATGAAAGATTTAAGCCATCAACCAAATGTATGAAGCAAGGAATAAAAGATTTAAGCCATCAACCAAATGTATGAAGGTTTAATCTTATATATAGAGGTGAACAGCAATAGGTTTTATCAGTCACTTGCAACACCTTTAAAGTGCAGATTATCTTCCACCCTCAGGTTCCAACAACACTAGATGCCTCTTATAAGCTTTTAAAACTGTATGATATGAAATAAATACTTCAAGACAACTCGCATACTTGTCTCCGGAATAAGTTGTAGACTATATCTCTGACATGATATACATAACAGAGAAATTAAAATCCCATAGATGAGATTGAATTCAATGATGTCGCCACATCATCACCCAAAGTGATTCTTTCTTAAACCAAGAGGAAATTTACTTGATCCATTAATTTTTGTTTCCATTTCTAGCCCCTTTATATCGTACTTGCCTCAACTGGGTCATTAACAGATTCCAGAATGCCTAGAATGTACCTCAAGTGACCAAGGTCTTATGACATGAAGGCAGAACTAAGCAAAGAAGCCCATCGCCACAAATCAAATGCGCAGACTCTGCACCAAATTGAAATTTAACTAGAGCAAGGCAAGGCATGATAAATGCACCACACTCAAACTTGGTGTCACCAAAACAATAGTCATAAAACCCTGACTACTAGGAAAAATGGGTGTCTTTTTAAGGGTGTTTATTTAAGAATGATCTGGAGAATTGGAATTTTCCAAAAAAGAAAGGCAACTGGATTGGGAAAATCAACATTTTCAAAGATCTTAACCTTAGAATTCATACAATCAGATCAAATCAAGTAAACTGCATTGTACCAACTGCCAATGCCCAGTCGAGTGGAAGATAAAAACAGAGGCAATATTATACAAACCAAATTGAGACCAGAGAACCCTTGGACAGGAATAGGTTGTGATCTGGGCTGGGTATCACCAGTTCCAAGTTGTCCGTATTCATTATTACCCCATGCCCACAAAGTTCCATCTTCTTGAAGAGCTAAATTATGAAATGCCCCCACTGCAATGAGCTTCACCCGTTCAAGGCCTTGTACCCGCACAGGGACAGATATCTGTTTTCTGCAAAAATAAAAAAAAAGGAACACATTGAGCAATAACTATGCAATCAAAAGATTACCACTTCACCATTGCAACCATGCAGCAAAATGCAAATATCAGTGAAGTACACTCCAAAAGGATGTTAACATGGATATTAGGATTGACAGTATAAAAAAAGAGAAATAGAGTTTCAGGATAAGTCGAGGAACTGTACATGTCTCCAGGAGGCCATGGTTGACCCCAAGTCCATACATGCCCTTCATGTGTAAGCACCACAGAGTGAGTACCCCCAGCAGCTACCTAATGTATTGGCAATTATAACAGAATTAGAACAATTTAGAGCTATAGCATTTCATTTTATACACAAATGTGAGTGAAGTCAGGGAAAATAAGTTGCGCTTTTGTAAGAATACAATGACCAATAGCATTGCAAGACTGTCAGTGACCTGAAAGATTTTTCTCAAAAGGTGGACAGGGCATTTCATTGAAGAGGCAAATTACAGCAAGATTCAGGATACAAAACTTGTTTTTGGATCAGCCTTTGAGATCACCCACATGAAGTCCATAAAAAATGAAATTTTGATTAAAAACTTTCAGTGAAAAATTGGGAAGGAGCAAAAGTGTGTAAATTTTGTAAGTATACCCATTAAAGAACCATGCAGATAGAAACCACATCCCTTTTTAGCCACTGGAAAACAAGAAAATAGCAACAAAGAATCCTCCAATGTATTCAAAACTCCTGCAGATTTTAGACATTGATAGAAAAGTAAATCACCTGGCGAACAACCAGCTTTGGTGCACACCGCTGAGGAATCACTATATCTCGTCTCAATGGCTTCCCAGTGTCATCCTTCCGTTCAGGTTCTTCACCACACTGCCCATACTCATTCCCACCTACATCATATCATGCATCACAACTTCATACTCATCAATCACCACTAGTTTTGAGAAAACAAGCAACTTCCGGTTATAATGCTACATTTAGAAGAAAGGAAAGTAAAAATTGCATGCGCAATGTAACATATTTCCTGCAATTTTAACCTTTCAGCGCACTAATTAACCAAGCGAAGTAACTGCTCAGACAAGTGAAGTAAATATCTGTATTATCTCGGATTTTTTTTTTTTTTTTTGGCTTACTTTTTTCTACTAACCAAGCAAAAAAATGAGAAAATAAATATATGGGGAAACAGCTTTGTATAATACCCCAAGCATAAGCGCGGCCTTGATCATCTACAGCCAAGCAATGCCAGCCACCAATAGCCGCCTAAAAAATCAATACCCCACAAAATTAAAACTACTTATCATTCCATATCCAAAAGCAAGCTCGATGAAGATATAGCGACCTAAAGAAAAAAAAATCACCTGAACAATATTAACAATGGCAAGAGCCTTAACCTGGCTAGGAATGTTCTGAGTCTTGGTTTCAGGCGGATGGCCTAATGTCCCCCTCTGGTTCCACCCCCAGGTAAACAACTAATAACCCAATTCAAAACAATAAAAACCACCATCCAATTTCAGCTAACTAGCACCAATAGATCCCAATAAGCAAGTCGAAGCGAAGAAAGATTCTCACCTTCCCATCATCACAAATAGCAAGAGAGTTGCGACTACCAGCAACAACAGAACGGACTTTGTAAGGCTCAAGAGCTTTGACAACACAAACCCATTCTTTCTCCTCATTGTTGCCTATTCCTAATTGCCCATCTTCACCTGAGCCCCTGAGATTTTCCAATACAGAAAAAAAAAATCAGCAAAAAAGAATAAGTGTATACAAAATATATATATATAAAAAGAAGATTTTCGAGATGGGTTACTGACTGACCAGGCTATAAGGGAGGTGTGAGTAGCCATTGAAGAGATGATGATGGGTTTTGAAGTTGAGAACTTTTGCTTTTAAAATTGAGTAAAGGCAATAGAAATGGGATTATAGAAAGTGGGTTTTGTATTATATATGAGAAAGTGGGATTAGAAGGAGAAGTGAATAGGAATTTTTTTTTCTTTTTCTTTTTCTTTTTTTAAGAAAGGGTTTTATGGGCAGCGAATTAGATTCCAGAATGTTTTGATCAGTGTCTTGCAATGGCAGTACATGAAAGCTTCGGCAACTAGCGGGGGAAATTTGAAACGACTCCATTGAATGCGGGGAGAAGTTAATAAATTAATTCTAGATGAATCGGGGAAAAAAAACAAAAAGAGAAAAATTTAGATTTACGTGATTCGAGTAAATATTTTTATATAAAAAATTTAATTTAAAATCATTTGGTGAAATTTGTTTATAAGTCAATGAATTTTTTTTTCTTTTGTCGGTGATATAGATGCATGACTTCATTCGTATTTGAATGGATATGTTATAATATAAGTTGAAGATTAATTAAATTATTAATGAAACATAAATGTAAATAATGTGAGAATATTATCAGTCAAGTTTTTGAAGAAAACACATGATATGAGGAATTGAATTGTTCATAAATTAAATAAAACATAATAAGATGATGGAATTGATTCCATCAAATATAAATGTTATTGGAGCACTTTATATGAATAAACTAACATCGCACTGATTTTGCAAATTTTAACTCATGAATATCTATTATTTTTAAGAGAGTTATGTGAAAATCAAACCAAGATTGGTTGAAATTGAGATTTTCTATTCTTAATTTGAAGTTTTGAACCTATCAATCCAACATCAAATTTTGTTCATCCACTCTATCCTCTTATTTGGATCAAGTTAAATTAGGCTCTAAAACTAAATTGGTAGTGCAAAATAGAAACAATATTTTTCTTTTATATATCTATAAAGAAATAAAATACTTATTTTTCTGTTATATATAAAATTTAATGAGGTATAACATAGGATTTATGCTAAAACTTAAAATTTTAACCAAAATAACAAATAATATCTAAAAATGAATAATTATGTTATCCCCACCTTATTCCATAAACCAAGAAGCATTTAAAATATTTGGCAGATGGGATTAAAGGCATCATTGTTTGGCATTTGGCATTTATACTGTTGCAAAAGAATAGCTTCTTTTGACACTACACTAGTCCTGACCAAGGTTTAATTCCGGTTTCTTAAAATTAAGAACTTTACCCAAACCGAAAATGTCATTTTCTGTTACAGTTCTAAGAACCAATGATTTTGATTCCTATTACGGTTAGGTTCCTGAATTGATTTTCAATAATAAAAAAAAAAACTGTTAATTGCGCTATTATTTTGCAGAAAGAATAATTAATACTAAACATTAATTCATACTTTCATTAATTATTTGGATGGTATATGAACTTTTAAAAAAAATTCTATAATGATGTCTGAACTATTTCTTTTAGTCCGATTAATTAAATTAAAAAAACTAATTACCTTCCACGTCAACTTTCGCATGGATACTTAAAAATAAAATCACCTAACTACTCTTCAAATCCATTCATCTTCTAAACTCCCCCAAATCCGTATTTTGTAAAAGAAATATTTAGTTGTAGAACACATTAATTTTTAATATTTTTTAAAATATAATTTTAATTATAATATTATTAAAATATATAATTTCGATCATTTTCTTAATTGATTTTCGTCCTTGGTTTCATATAGATTAAAAAGTAATTAGCAAATTACAATTTAGTCTCTAAATTTTTTATTTAAATAAGTATTTTTTAAAATTAAATATATAAAAAAATAATAAATTAATAACTAAATAAAAATTAATTATTTTATTTAATTAAAATTAAAATAAATATTATTTTTAATTTAAAATTACTTTTTATTAAATTA
>CANXYC011526943.1:0-10033 GCA_948193065.1 Aleurites moluccanus | reverse complement strand
TTGCTCATATGTTGTATTTTACTATGCCATTGATTCAAATATTACTTGATTTGATTGATATTGATTATATTGACAGTGATGGTACCATTGTTTCATAATGGTATCTATTGACATGTTATCCCTTTCTATTGACCTAAATGTAGTTTGACAGAGCTGCCTCACCGACATGATAGTGGGTACATACTGTCGGCAATGTGCATATTGATATTGATGCCCTAGCTGGGAAGGGATATTGGTTCCAGCCATAGGACCTAATCAGTCCTATGCTTATGTGATATGTGATCGACTGTGTGATTACACATAATCTACGAGTTCAAGGCTCTCTATCTGTCTTTCCATATTGATTCCTTGATTAGATATCACTATTGTTATTCCTATTGTTTACCGATACTGATTCTGTAACTTATATGATTTACCTTGTACCATTATTTCTTATCATGCATAAACCATTACTTGAGCTTATATTTCATTGTGATGCATGTAAATTCACTGAGTATCATCTATACTCACCGTTTATTTGTTTACCCATTTCAGGAGAGGAGTAGGTTGCAGAATCCATTCTTCTGTCTTCTGTGGATTTCTGCTACAGACCATTATGTATATTTCTGATATATTTTGTATTTATTTTTGGTGTTCATTATCTAACTGCTCCATGGGTATATACGGGTTAGCTAGGAGATGAACATTGTATATATATGATATTTGATAGTAAATATTGAGTATATGATGATGCATGATATATGATATATGATTGTGACAACCAATTGTAGAATGATTACAGGATGTATGACAGGATAACAGAATAACTGGTAACTAATTAATAAATGAATAATATATATTGAGGTTTATAGATTATGCATATGATATTGAGTTCTACGGGTGCCAGTTTACATTAGCATTTCCCGTGCCCTAGGACCATCGCGGTCCGGGAAACCGGGTCGTGACACTTATTAATGAGGTGATTGTGGGAATCCATTATGACATATAAGACTAGAAGGAGTAAAAAGAATAGGACAAGACTAGAGAAAAAAGACAGAACTAGAGAAACGAAGAAAAATAGACAATAACCAAAGAAAAAACTAAAGAAAACGTATAGTAAAAGGAACACCTAAGATATAATAACGTCAACCCAAACTAGAATGATAAAGAAAAATATGAAGACATAGACTCTAAAACCACAGGGTGAAAATTATACATAAAACTATATTAAAATAGAGATTATAACAGACAAAAGAAAAGGAAACGATAGGAAACAAAAGATAGGGAAACTCCTAAGCTGGTCACAAAGAAACCTATAGCAGAAGGCATATGACAAAAATACCAAAACCTTTGGAGAGAGAGAGAGAGAGAGTTCTACTGGGAGAACAATTAATCATATATGACTGTACTACAATATTAAAATAAATAAAACTATAGACTGATACATGTGCTAATAGATTGTTGAATCACGTTGAATATTCTGAAATAGTGCATCATATCTATCTCAAATATATCAATTACTTACATCTTTGATTTTGTGAAATCAATAATTTTCAGTTTAGAAAGATGTTAGAATACATCAAAATAATAGGACACGCAAGACCAAGCCAACTAAGACTCCATTTGATTTAATTGTTCATAACAGCTGTTAACTGTTAGTTGTTGTTGATAGCTGTTAGTTAATGGCTAATAGCTAGTAGTCGATAACTGTTACTAATAGCTGATTGTTGTAAGTATTTGGTAAAATTATTATTAGCTGTTAATTGTTAATATATCTAATGATTATTAATGATAAATATTAATATTTATCTTTTTATTTAAATATTATTTTTAAAGATTGATTCGGTCTTTTTATTTAAGTAAGTATGAATCTTTTAAAAAAAAAATTAAATTAGAATTTTTTCAAAAAACTTTCAAACAATTATTGTTTAATTATCTAAGAGCTAATAATTATAGAAAATAATTAAACAGTTTAATATAATTATTAAAAATAAAAAAATAAAAAATATATGAAAAAAAAGTTATCAAACACCCACTAAATTATCCAGTAGAATCACAATATAGCATCTCCACAAATATGACAATTTTTCATATTCCTAATTTTAAAGAACCACTAAGAAGCGTATCCCATAAATTCCACGATTCTGAAAAACCATTTTTTGCGCTAAGTTAATGTAAAAGACTCATTTTTAAGTCAGTGAAGCATTTAATTATATCTAATCCTATGTTATGACTTCCACTTGATTTATTACTATCTTCATTTAAGCTTATTATTGACTTGAACGTCGAAAACTTCACGCCAGAGAAATCTGTAGTGTCTTTTGTCTTGTAGAAACTCAATTGGATAATTTTTGGAAGCTCTGGTATAAAAAGTTAATTAGTTTTTATTGTGTAAAACAATGTCTTTTTTTTTTTAGGGTAAATTATTTTAACAATCTGAAAATTTTACATAATTATTATGTTAACCTTTCTTGTTTCAAAATTAATATTTTAGTATCTAAATTTTACTAATGCACAATACTATAGTTCTTATTTGAAAAATTATGAAATTTTAATTCTAATGCTTGACATTTTAATTTATAAAATATTTTTATCCAAAAATTTTTAAAAGTATAATATACTTTTATTCTTTAATTACTATATTATTGAACACCTAATCCCTTAAAATCTAACAATTTTCATTAAATTTAATTTAAAAACTTAATCTTAAAATAATAAAAATTAAAATGTTAATTATGAAAAATCTCAAAAAATTTATAATAATTACTCTGTAAAAAGTATATAATCTGGGTATGGTAATTTCAAATTGTTACCATTAAAATAGCCTATGATCTAAATTTAGAAATTTTAGGAGCAACAATAATTAATTAATTAATTAAATTAATATAATAATTTTCTTTACAGTCTGCATCAATTAATCATGTCGCTTTCGAAAGGATTAAAAGGAGTTATCAAAATTGTTCACGTAAACTCTATATATAAATTTTTGTTTTGAAAACTTTCTAGTGGCGGTGTCGCATCACTCAGTCGTCGTTGTCACAAATAATCGTCCTATGCATAGTTTTTCTTTTTCAATATAATATTATATGCAATGCTGATATCATTATAAATATTCCATCGACTATCTGTTTTGCTTCACTTTCAATGTGACAGATAATATTAATTTCGTTTAATAAATAAAAAAAGTGATTTTTCTATTTTATATGAGACAGATTTGGGGTGAGTAAGTTTAAATAATAATAATATTCAATGTAAAACTGATTCGATTATATATTATATATTTTTTTATTTTTTAATATTATATTTATATTTAATTTATAATTATTTTTATATAAAATTTAAATTATATTATATAAACATGTAATAAAATACATAAATAAATATATAATTTTTTTAAAAAAATAAAAATATATAAACAGATATTACCTACTCAATCTCATTCCATCCCATTATATGTTTTTGGGTATTAGGTGTACATGGCAGGTATTTATATTTATAAACTATTTTAATTTAAATTTTATAAAATTTAATCTAAATCTAACTTATTGTCATTCCTTAAATATTGAATAAAATTTATAAATATTATAAAATAAATTCAAATAAAATAAATATTTCTCTCTCAGTCTCTGTACCTTTTCATCCTCTGAGTAGTTACTTTCAACTTTAAAATTTAAAAGTGAAAATTCAAAAATAAAAACTTTGCACGAAAGTTATATATATGCTGGGAAGCACTCAACCATAAGTAAGAAAATTTAATTCATAATGAATAATAATATATGATTTCAGTTCAAAATAAAACATGAATATATAGAACTTTAGTTTAGTAGTAAAATACACATAATTTTCAGGTTGGATTCCTATTTAAATTGAAGATGTATTTTCTTTATAATATATTGTGTCAAGTTTTGTATTTTCTATAATGTATATAATATTGATTTAATCTTATTAAAGTATTTTAAGTTAATTATAATAAATTGAACAAATAGAATTTATTAGAATATTTATAATTTAAAATAATGAAATTAGAAACTTATATAACTAGGTTTTAATTAACTTGAATTTCCACCATTATGAGGGAATGCACAAGATAAATGACTTCTAATTTTGTTCTTCTAAGCTAGTACGCTAATACAAGCGAGAAAACAACTCAAGCGAGAGAGAGCAGTTAGCGCTACAGCAACCACAATTCGAGGCACAATAGCAGGAACAAATCCTCCCATGTTCACTGATAACTGAGGCGGCTGGAGTAGCATATTGACCTACCAGATGATGCTACAAATGATGAGGATGTTGATGTTGCTGCTATTGATAATTGTTATGATCCTTCTACCTAACTTACAAATGCTGCTACTAATCTCCGTCTGAGCTTTTACATATGATATTATTGGACTTTCTATTACTCTACATCCTAGTACATAGCAGGATCATCGATAGGACATATTACTTTTTATATATTTATACATTTTGTCATAAATATTTCATATTTTTATTCATATATTGATATTTAAATTCAAATTTCAATTTATTATTATCATTCAATAATATTACACATTCTTATTAAGAATAATAAATAAATTATTAATAAATAATAAATATTAAAAAATAATTCAAAAATAATGTTGACGGATTAACGATGAAATTCTATTACTAATCAATAACTTTTTAAAATTAAATCTTATAAAAAAGTGATGAAATAACAATAAATTTCTATCGCACGTAAATATAAAAAAATATTTAAATTAAAAACGGCGAAATCTTATCGCTATTCAATAATTAAAAAATATAATTAAATAAATAATAACTGAATAGAAATTAACTTTCGTTAGACTTTCATTACTATTTAGTAATTAAATAAAAACAAATAATTAGCAATGGAATAACGATGATTGCAACCGGTTAGCAAGAAAAATATTTCGTTGTTAATTTAATGATGGAAGTGATAAATTAATGAAAAAAAAATTATTTTATTCATTTTTAGCAACAAAAGTTGCAACGTAATATTTTCATTGCTAATTAATAATAGATTATTTATTATTGTGATATATCAATCGAAAAATAGCTGACTGATTTTGTAATCCGACACTATTTTCAATTAGCAATCAGAATTTCTAGGAGTAGGTTTGTTTGTCGCTAATCTTTCACTAAGCATTATTAGTGATGATTTAAGATAATTAGTGACAGAATAATATTCTATTAGTGATATTGGATGAAGTCAAATCATCCATTTTATTTATTTTTTTACAATATTTTTGAAAATTTCATATTATTTTAAGTATTTAAAAAATAATTAAAAATAAATGTTAGGTAATTAATAAATTATTTAATATGAAAGTTTAAGTTTTTTTTTATATAATAATTTTATTTAAAAAATTAAATGAAGTAAAAAAAAATAATATTATAAAGTGATATAATATTATTAATATATTATAATATAATTATTTTCTTTGTATTTTCACATTTTTTTTTTCTTTTATTGAATATATATGATTGATAATTTAAAATTTAATATTAGTATTTGAAGGTAAAAATAATGACTAGGAGATTGGATTAAAAATTTATTATGATAATAATAATTATTATTATTATTTATATTATTTAATAATTTATATTTGTATATCTTTTATTCAAAATAATATTTATATATTTTAAAAAAGCCTTGGACAAAACCTTAAACCCAGAGCACCTATTCTATCCAAACCAAGACACGTTGGAGTGTTATTTAATGCATGGTTCTGAAAATGCCTAATAGCGGTGTTAGAATAAATAGTTAAGCATTTAAAATGAATGTAAATTTATATTTATATTTTAAAAACAAAATGTTAAAACATAATATTAAATTTTAAATATATACTATTTTAATAATTAATTAACTATTAAAATATAATATTTTCTTTGATATTAATATTTTACTATCAGAACTTAGTTATATTTCAGATTAATTTTTATACATTATATTAAAGATTTGTTTAATTAATAATATCATTGTAACTATTATTTTAAGAAAAATTCTATTTTGAATTATATTATAAAATTAAAAAATTTTAAATTATTTAATATATTTTATGATAAAAACAGAACATATTTTAAATTAATTGTGAATCACTCAAAATATAAAATTTAAAATATAAATTTCTCTAATAATAATTTTATCGGTAAGATTCAAATTTTAATGTTCATTATTAAAATAATTTCACGTTATCATTAAATTAAGATTCTGTTTGATTTAATTATTTATAACAGTTATTAACCGTTAACTGATAGTTGATAGTTGATACTTATTATAAGCTAATTATTATATATATTTGATAAAAATTATTATTAGTTGTTAACTATTAGTATATTAATGATCATTAAATTTAAAGATAAATATTTATATTTATATTTTACTTAAATAATATTTTTTAAAAAATAATTTAATCTTTTTATTAAGATAAATATGAGCTGTTTTCATAAAATTTTAAATTAAAATTTTTATAAATAATAATTATTTAATTATTTAAGAGTTAATATTTATTGTTAATTAAATAAATTTAAAGTAATTGTTGAAAATAAAAAAAAAACTAATAAGGGTATAATTTTTTTTTCAAACACCCAGGAAAACACAAATTATATAAAATCTCTCTTCTAGAAGAAAGGGAAAAGATAATGCTTACATAACAAATAAGAAAAAGAAAAGCATAATTGTTCTTTTATATATATATATATATATATATATACATAAAGTATTTTGACTGAAGAGCAACTACATCCAACCATTTAGGCTCAATATGTTGGGCTGGTTATTGAATTTTTTTATGTATTTTGACAAATATAATTTCCATGCTGTCTTAATAATAAATGCCATCTTGTCTGACCTTAATTTTGGCCCCATGTCAATGATGCCATTAATTTCTAGCTTGTGTGAATTTTTTCTCTTGTCTCTATATATTGTTGTCATAGCATTGATGTTTATTGATGCGACATCGTATATCTAAACCATACAGAAAGTCCTTTTGTTTTGGTTTTTGGTCTAAAACCCAATTGGATTCAGTGTGGAAATGTTGGGATAATGTTTGTGCTAAAGGCTGGTTAAGTGGTTATCTTACCACAAATAATCCTTTATCGAAATTACTATTGGGCCCTATTTGATTAGCTAAAAAATTAAGTTAAATTAATGAAAGTTGTCTTTTCCTTTAAAAAAAAATTAATCACAATTTAAGTGCGATTTAAAGAAATCATATATTTCATTTCTATATTAATATTTTAGTAAATGTATAACTATTTTCCATGTGCTATTTAAATAGTAATATTAAATATATAAAATATGTAATAATAAAAATATTAATTAAATTAAATTTAATATTAAGTAAATAAATTTAAAAAATTTAAATAAATTAAGTATTAATAAAATAACAATGAATCATTAAACTTATTTTTAATTAATTAAAATTTTAAATTGCCATTTTAATAAATATCAAATAAAAATGAATTAATAAATAAATTATTTAAAATTAATGAAAAATTAAAATAATTCTAAAATATTAATAAAAAATAAAAATTAATTTTTTAACTAGAACCAACTTATCAGATGGAATTAATATTTAACAAAATATAGAATTAAAAATTAAAAAAGTAAAAGCTAAATAATTAATTATTTTTTTTTACTATTTGAAGTAATTAAAAATTTAAATATGATCATTATAAAAATTATTATTAATAATATGCATATGTACTAATAATAAAATAGTAAAAAATTTAATATTTTCTTTTTCATCCACTCCATTTCCTATGTATAGGAAACCAAACAGTTGAATAAGAAATTGATTTCTGAATTTTTTTTTCTCATTGTTGAGAAAAATAATAATTTTATTTTAGATTCTAGAATTGGAACCAAACGGAACCTTAATCATGGTTATTAAAACATGACCGAATTAATTGGTCGAATAAAAAAAATTGAAAATCGAATTAAGAACTGATCCGGTCAGTATCTTTTTATCAGTCTCCAAAAAATCGGATTAAAAACCGATGAACTAGTCCTATTTTTTCAGTTCGGATAGGTTATTTTTTTTTTTTATTTTTTTAAATATTAATTTTAATTTTTTTTTTTTACATTTTTAATCAAAATGAAATCATTTTTGTCAAGCAAAACGACGTCATTTTGAGTTAAAAGAAATTAAGAGAATTTCAGTAGTTTCATTTTAATTTTATCCGATGCCAAAATCATAACCATATTACATGTTACCCAATTATGTGAATAGATATTTGAGCAAATAAATATTCATAACTTACTATATATATATAACTTTTGACTTAATGTGTTTGAATTAACATTATAAGAAATATGACTTTATATAAATTTTTAATTTAATTATAATTACATTATATTTATTTTCATCATATATATAATCAAATTATATATATATATATACCAATTTTTTTCCGATTTAATCTGTTTAAACTTGGTCAAACCTCTGATTCTTTGCTTTTACCGATTCTTTAATCGATTCGGTTTTAAAAATATTGTCCTTAATTTCTAAAATCTAACAATATATAATCCTTAAAATTTTAAAATGCATGTTTAAATTGATATCTTTTTTCTTTTTTAAAAGTGAATTTGTCATTTATAAAAGATAAATTTTGCCTGCACAGAGTGTAGAAATTTAACTCATACACTCAATTAATAGATGATAAAATATTTTAATTAATGTTATTTTTTTTTATTTTTTTACCTAATAAAAAAAATATTAATATTATTTTATATTTTATATTTTTTTTCTTATTAAATAAATACATATATACAACTCTTTTCCTATTTATAAATACTAACTAATCAAAATGGATACAGTTGATTACCAGAGGATATCCTATAGGTTGTTATTCCTAATTTGAACTATCAATATAATATCTTGGAAAAAAAAAAACACTTGAAATAATTTAATTTTGAAATGACTCAATTTAGTCTGATCCAACCCATTTGTCATTTCTATAACCAAGTAAATAAGAAAACACAGTTATGGATCAATGTATCAAAAATTATAATATTCTTACATTTCTATTTAAAATTTTTTTAATTTTCTTAAGAATTTTTTTAATTTTCTTAGTGGATGAAATGTTTCCCATTTTCTTTTAATTTTAAGATGAATATAAACTATATTATGAGAAATAAATGCCTTTACAAATAGTTATCAATAAAATAATTATATACTCGTCTTTTTATTAATCGTAAAAGAGGTTTAATAAAATAAAATAATCATTAGACATATCTATTTTTGTGAGAAGTACACATCTCTAATATTATAATGTAAAAATTATTTTAAGAAACAATAAAGAGAATTTAAATTTTATTGATAAAAATAATGTTAAAAAAAAAAACATTAGTGAAATTGATTGGTGTGATATGAGAATTTGATAAGGGAGATGGGCTATACCATCATTATTTTGTAGTCCATGCATATTGGATCTCTAGATAAAAGAAAAAGGGAAAAAATTACATTATACATGATTTTTTATTTTATTTTATATTTATTGTTTTTTTCTTTCACGTTTTTATATTTTAAAATACGATTTTTGGTATATGTTTGATATATGTTTTAATATATAGTATATGTTTGATTTATATTGTATTTTTGAAAAAATATTTTTATAACAGTAAAAATGAAATTATTTCTTATTTTTTCAATATATATTTTTTTTTTAAATTCCAAGAAGAAAAAAAGAAAATAACCAGCAACATTAGCACTCAAAATATAACTATAATAATTAAAAGGATTAATAATCCCATTAATCTTGGACTTATTGAATTTTTCATTCTATTTATTTTTATATTTTATCAAATTAATGCATAAAATTTGTAAATTAATTTAAATCATAACAAATGAATGAACTTGTACCTTCATTCCAAATAGTTGAGTCCTTTTTGATGTGGATTCTTATGCTCCTTTATGAGATCTCAGTTCTAGGGTAAGGGCCTCTTCGACCACTTAAATGTAAGAGCTAGGTAGATTTTCATAACTCTATTTTCACTGTTTTTTTTTTTTTTTTTTTTTTTTTTTTTTTTTTTTTTTTTTTTTTTTTG
>CANXYC011526251.1:0-22024 GCA_948193065.1 Aleurites moluccanus | reverse complement strand
ATGTCGACCACCTCCCTTCGGTTTCACCAGAATCGGTGTCAGAAGTCGAACTACCGACCATCTCCTTCTCTTCTTCTTCTTCTTCTTCTTCATCTGCTTCTTCTCACGTACCAGCAGAATTTAATCAGCTGGCAGCCAATCCGAGGCTGCCACGTGGCAGTCTAAGGTTGTTCCTAATATATATATATATATATATATTATTTTTTTGACAATTTGTAAAAAATTCATTTTAAGTCCAAAAATTATAAATAAATAGTCAATAAATTTCTTGTAAAATGTACTTCATTTTAACATACTAAAACTTAAAAAATAATATTTTTCTAATCTAATAAAAATTACTTAAATATAAATTTAATTTCCAAAAATTCTAAAAATGATAATAATAATAATTAAAACAATTTATTTGATTAAATAGCTGAGTATAAAATTAAATTATTAAATAATACATAATAATATGACAATTTTTAAATTTAAAAATTAATTTTTTTGAAAAAAAATATATTTTCCTTTTACTTTCAAATATTTATTTCTTTAAAATATAATAAACTCAAAAATTCTTTTATATTCATAATTTTAATTAAATATTCATAAAATAATTATTACTTATAAATATAATATAATTTAAAAAAAAGTATGGGTATTACACAAATTAGGGATTTCTGCACCAATTGATGCAATATAATCTAAAACTCATTCAATTTAACTTCTAAATCATCTAAATGAACCATAAAATTGAACAAACTAATTCCTTACCTTGAATAGATGGAGGAGCTGAAATCTTCAAGCCAATATTCTTTAGTTTCCTTTAGCTTTCCATGCAAATTAATGGTGGGGAATGGAAGAACAAAGCTTAAACTCAACTTTTCTATGAATTTTCCTAAGAAATTTGGTGAGAAAATTGAAGAAGAATGGAGGAAGAACAATAGAGATAGGTTTGGTCAAGAAGAAAAGAAAGAAGAAGATGGAGAAAAATTCTAATTGTTCGCTTTTATATAAAAAATCAAATGGCTAATTTCATTTTCATCCTTAAGTTTTTAAATAATTATACTTTGACCCCAACTTCTTCTATAATTTATTCTGACAATTCTGTCAGGATTTAGATTTCAAAGTGGGGAATCAAAAGGCTTATTTTAATTTATTCTAATTTATAAAAATAATTTCAGAGTTATTCTAAAATTCAGACAGACTCATTTCCACTATTCACTTTAAAGTTTCATTTATTTACGATTTTGCCATTGGTTACTTTTTCAGTGTTGCTAAATATTTTTCACTTCTTTCTTTTTACTAAAATTACACATGCATTTATGTGATCTTTTATCCGCTGGTCAAAATCAGAAATTCATTTGTTGACCAGACTGTTAATTTCTCGATAGTGTTCCCGACACCGACGATTTTTGAAAAAGTAATTTGTTCGCTTTCTAACTGTGTCTCTAAAATTATTTCCTGTCATTTCAATGACTTTAAACCATATACTGAAAATTAATTCATACATATAAGTTATAACTTTCTAGGGTATTACAGTTACCCAAGTGGAAATTAGAACAGGTCCCTATGGATTTTATGGTTGATCTACCGAGGACTTCTTGAGGACATGATTCTATATAGGTTATTGTTGATAGATTGACGAAATCTGCCCATTTCTTCGAGGTTAAGACCAGTTATGTTGTAGCTAAATATGCACAGATTTATGGCGATAAGATTGTAGCGCTTCATGGAGTGTCTTTAATGATAATATCGAATAGAGGGACACGATTTACTTCTTGATTTTGGTAGAAGTTCCAAGAAGCTATGGGTACACAGCTTTGGTTTAGTATAACATTTCATCCACACACAGATGGACAGTCAGAGTAGACTATCCAGACATTAAAGGATATGTTAAGGTTATGTGTTATAGACTTCAAAGATAATTGGAATCAGTATCTGCCACTGGTTGAATTCTCTTACAATAACAGTTACCATTCTTCCATCTGAATGGCCTCATATGAGATACTTTATGGTAGAAAATGCCGGTCTCCAATATGTTGGGTGAAACCGGGTGAGAAATAGTTAGAAGGCCCAGAGTTGATAAAAAAAACAATGGAAAATGTGTCAATTATCAAAGAATGAATGAAGACCGCTTTTAGCAGACAAAAGAGTTATGCTGATCCGAAAAGAAAGGATGTCCACTTTGCTATTGGTGACCACATTTTTCTTAAGATCTCACCTATGAAGGGTGTTATGAGATTTGGAAAGAAAGAAAAATTGCCACCGAGATATCTGGGACCACTTGAAATTCTTCAAAAGATTAGCAATATAGCTTAAATATTGGCTCTTCCTCCTAATTTGAGTCATGTTCACCCAGTATTTCACATCTCGATGCTACGGAAGTATGTGCCAGACCCATCACATGTATTGGAAGTACAGGATATTTATGTTAATGAAGAATTGTCATATGAGGAAGTGCCAATAGAAATTATAGATCGACAAGTTCGATAGTTACAGAATATAGAGATTCCAATAGTTAAAGTGCTATGGAGGAATCAATCGATAGAGGAGTATTCTTGGGAGAGCGAGCAAGACATAAAGGATAAATATACATTCCTGTTCCAATGTTGAGGTACATGTTTATTTTAAATTTGAGGACGGATTTATTTGAAAGGGGGTAAAATGTAATACCTTAGGAAATACTACCATGATTGAACAATAATATGTCTAGTTATTGGACTGAGAACACCAATATACTGAAGAAAAATTTTTGAAATATAGTTAGAATGCATTTGTAACATTATCCCGGAAAATGTTGGTGTTAATTACACTACCCAGGAAATAATAGTCCAGTTGACTAAAGATTTTTTTATTCAGATCAGGAGTAAAAAATCATATAAATATAAGTGAAATTTTAGTAAAAAGAAAAAGTTGAAAATATTTAGGAACACTGAAAATAAGAATAATGACAAAATCGTAAATAAGTTGACTTTAAGGGTAATTTGGGAAAACCACTGTATGTGTTCCAAAATGACTCTGAAAGTATTTTTATAGTAAACTACAGATAAAAAGAAGTCATTTCAATTCCCACTTTGAAATCCAATTCTTAACAAAATTATCAGAATAAATTACAGAAGGAAATATGGTCAAAGTATAATTATTGAAAAGTTTAAGGACCTATTTATAATTTGCCAATTTTGCTTAATACATAAGCAAGCCTTAAGATATTTTTGGCCATCTTCTTCTTCTTCTTTTTTCTTGGTCTTGGCCGAAATTCTCTTCTATTTCCTCCACCAAATTTTATTGCATAATCAAAAGAAAAACCAAGAAAAACTTTGATCCAACCTTTGATTCCTTGATTTCTAACCTTGATTTACTTGGAAAATCAAAAAATTTCAAGATCTACCACCATTAGAATTTCGGGTACTTCACCATGCCAAGGTAATGAGTTTATTTCTTTGGTTTAATTGTTGATTTAGATGTATTAGATGTTGATTAGAATGAGTTTTGTGGTTATTGGCATCAATCGATGCATTTGATAGGTTTTCCCTAATTTGGAGATCCTATATCAAAGTTATAAGATTTAAATCTTTGAATTAGTGTTAGTTAATATATAATAAGGTTAGATTATGTTAATTTATGGCTAATAGATGGATTATATGTGATTGGTTTGATGTAGAACCTAAAGAATTGGAAAGTTGTCAATTTTACCTACTTTGAAGACTTTGGTGGCAAAGCAAGTAATTCAAGTGATTTGAAGTACCGGGTGAGTTTAATATTCATCATTTGTTATGCCTAATGTGTTGAAATATTGAATGGAATCCATCCTTAAAAGGGCCACCTTGGCCGATCCAACCTAAGGCATTTTGCCTTGAATTTTTGTCTTGTTTTTCTTTGGTTTTCCATGTCATTTTGATCCTTTGTATATTGTTAATTGATGGAAACCAAATGCTTATTGTATAACCTATATTGTGTACTTATTGATTGATATTGGGGCAATTTTAATGTTGCACCAAAACTATGCCAAAATGCCTAATGTTTATTGCGCACCAAGTGTTCGATGAATTGTCTAGTTCAAAATCTATTGGCCTACCGTTTGATTTCACCCGTAAGCCTACCATTTGAATGTCATCGTTGCCAGCGATATTAGCATGCCAATTGAGCCAACTTATTAACTTTGATTGTTCAACTTTTGATTCATTCCAATGTTAATTATTATTCGTAATACCATTGTTTATTACTTCTTCTATTGCTTATTCATTGCTTTATTGCAGTATTATTTTATTAAATTCATGAGCTACTATTACTTTATGAGATCATTATTGTTTATTGATATTGGTTGACTTGTTCAATAATTTTATTTATTCTAATGAGATTTGATAGAGCTGCCTCCGACGGGGGTAGTGGGTACATACTGTCGGCAATGTGCACATTGACTCTACGTGATACTCTAGCTGGGAAGAGTTAACAGTCATAGCCATAAGACCTTATCAGTCTTATGTTTATTGATATATGATTGACATATGATATATGAGATACGAGTTTCATGGCCCTTTATCTGTCTTATCTATTTTATCTATCTTATCTACGTGACATGAGTTCCATTGACTTGTTCAACGATTCATACAGCCTTTTTCTGTATTCTGATTATTCAGATATTGATGAGTAGATTAATATTTATTGATTATCTGCCTATTATTTATTGATATGATAACTATTTCTTATGGTCGATGTATATTAGATTCACTGAGTATTCAATACTTATTCCTTTCATTTGTTTTCCCTTTCTAGGTGTAGAGTAAAGGCAGATTCCTGACTTTTATTTCTCAGAGGAATTCTGCAGTGTTTTATTGACAGTGTAATTAATTTAATCTTGTACTTTTGTATGTGTATAATTGCTCCATGAAAATTTGTATAAATGGCATAGATAGACTGTATTTATAAATGTATGGCATAATATGGAGTATAAATGTGAATGTGATTTATGATAATGATATTTACATTTAAATTACAAAATGAATTACAAGGTATGAGAATGGATAATGATTACATGAGTAAAGAGAATGATATGAATAGAATATGATTGAATTGTATGTGATTATATAGATGTGATACTGGGTTCTACGGGTGGTGGTTACCTCTGGCATCTCCTGCATCCTAGGATCATCGCATTCCAAAATCGAGACGTGACATCCACATACCAACTTCCTTGAGTAGACTATCTCTCTCTCTCTTCTCCCTCCTAGCAATTTTCTCAATTTCCAAGCTATTTGTTCTCTTTGAATTAAACCGGTTTCTCAGGTCCTCCTTAGATTTTGGGAAATTAAAAACCTACATTTCGCCAATATAGCCCAAAATTAGTCTTTCTTAGATTAATTTAGCAAGAATAATCAATTGACCTAATTCCACTTTTGCAACACCGAAAAGTGGAACTCCGTTTTGGAAAATCGCTCTGACCACCACCCACTCGCAAAAATTGAAGAGAGGTATAATCATACTTCTGCAATCGAACCTGATATTATAAATCAGTTATGTGAACCAAAAATAGACCTGTAGACCTAAATCATACCAAATCAAACCTGTGAACTCAAATCAAACCTATAAACTGAAATCAAACCTGTGGACCAAAGTCAGATAAATCAAACCTAAGAACCCAAATCAAACCCAAACCTTTTGTAAGAAGGCCAAACTAGCGAATTTTGAACGGGATACGTAGGTATACTTTTCAATTAAACATCAGATCTAAAAACCTAAAATTATTTTTATTTTTATTTTAAATTGATTCATTTTGGAGAATTTGTGATTGATCTAAAACCGCTAAGTACTAGAATCGGTATCTCCGATTTAAATTGAGGAATTTGTGATTAATCTAAAATCTATAAGGGCTAGAGTTAGTATCCTCAATTATTAATATTGTAATTTAAATTCTTTTATTGCTTTCTAATTTATTTATTGGTTTATCATCCATATAACTGTCATGCATATTAAATTACTTATGAAATCAAAATTTTAAGTTATAATTAATGAAAAGCCAAGTCAGAATTTCTTAAATCAAATACCCAGTCCTCAAACTCAGATTCATTCGAAGGTCTAGTGCATTTTATCCTTTTTTTCAACTAAATTTAGAACATTTTTGGGTTTTTCTTATATTTTCTAGTAAAAATAAAATTAAGGTGTTGACTGCCCAAAAATAGACTTTCAAAGTAGAACTGAACTCGAAACAAATTTTAAAACAAAAATAAAACAATTTTCAGAATATGATAATCAGAAAATTAAGGTGGCCGGTTATTTCACCGACGTGAGCGGACCAGAATGGCACTTGGGCGAGGCCTCACAACTAGCAACTCCACTAGTGACTTGTCATTTTTCAAAAAAGAAAAAAGTACCAATTGATTTTGAAAAATAAAATATTTTTCAAGAAGTTCAAAAGTTGGCTTTCAAATTAAAACTGACTTTGCATTGCATGCATAGATTCCTTATCCACTACCAGTTACTATTTTCTACCTGAAAACTAGTAGCATTGACCTCATAGCCCTCCTTAGGTATTTTAGAAGATAGCAAAAATATCCAAACTCGCAATGAATCCCTAATCTTTTTAGGGAGGTATGCAGTACCGTCTGACCCACATATGTGGTTAGGTATAATGCTGCTCCGCGGGACCTTGATTTAGCCTAACCAACTAGCTTTCATGTAATTGACCCTAGAACCCGACTCTTCTTATGGCCCATGCACCATAATAAATCAAACGCAATGCTCATAAAACATTTTTTTCATACATGCAAACATATGTCAATATATAGACCATACTTATTCAGATTTATGGACCAAAGATCAAGAGTCGATAGTTGAACCCTTAACAGTCTCCAATTGAGAAAATCTAAATGAAGTAAACTCTTACCCAAAAGATGTGTAAACCTGACCTGTACCCAAAAAATAGTGAAACTGATCCACTTACCCAAAAGACGTATAAACCTAACTTGTACCCCAAAAACAGTTAAACTGATCCACTTACCTATAAGATGTACAAACCTGACTTGTACATAAAAAATATTGAATATGATCCACTAAACACTTACCATACTCGACCTATGTCTAAAATAGTAAAACTAACCCACTTACCTATATCAGTGAAATAGACCTACTGTCCTACCCAAATAGAATATCAAATAAATAATGAAACCGATCCACCAACCCAAACAGTGAAACAGTCTCACTTGCCTATAACAGTGAAACTATCCCACTTATCTATTCCAGTGAAACTAACCCACCAAAGAAAAATCAAACAGTGAGTCTAATCCACTAAACATTTATCATACCCGACCTATGCCCAAAATAGTAAAACCTACCCATACCAATGAAATCGATCCACCAACCGAAAAGTGACCCTGATCCACTCACCTAAAATTGATCCACCAACAAAACAATGAACCTGACCCACTAAACAAAAAACCATATACCCAATCCAAGTATACCGAACTTATGCCAAAACTAACTCGGGGATCCGACCCACCAAATTTTGAATTCGACCCACTAACTAAGAGGAATCTTTTTTCTCAAAAGTCGTACGTAACAGACCAACACTTATTTTTACTAGAACTAACCTATCACCATGCATATCAAACCTGCATCCTTTTTCTGCCAATTACTCATAAATTGATCCTTTTTCTTTCTTTTCATGCAAGGTACTAATAGCAGATGAGATTGACCCTGAAACCATGAACACTCTGCTCACCACCGTCCTCAAAAGATAAGAGGACACCTTTTGGGCTATTCTGGAGGCCTAACATAACATGTTCGTCGAGACCCTAAATAGACAACGTCAATCCATTATCCAAGAAGTCAAGGGATGCTTGAACAAATCCCCGGTACTCCTCTACCTCCTCAAAACCACAAACCATCTACCTCAGCTCCTCATGATATTGATATGATCAATAATAGGAAGGCCCCCCTGAGAATGTTCATGTCCACATCACTTCTCATATTACACCAGCCTCCTCTCCGAATCTTTTTCACAGAGCAGATGATCTTGCTGTAATAGAGACCAAAATGCTCATGGAAAAATTTAAGGCCACGGAAGGGACCCTTAAAAATCTGAAAAAACACGACTATTTGATTGACATGGACACATTGGCCAAATTTTCAAATGTTAGGCTCCCATCTAAACTCAAAATGCCTGAAATGAACTAATTTGACAAAACCACTTACCCCAAGACCCACCTAAAAATGTATGTGTGGGCAATGACTCCATTAAGGGTAGACAATAAGCTCCTTACTCAATTGTTCCAGCAATCCCTAAGAGGTGTTGTTGTCCTATAGTTTGTAGACCAGGACATGAATTTCAAAAAGACCTGGGATGATATTTACAATGCATTTGTTAAGCAATATCACTATAACTTTGAGGTGGATATCATCCGAAGGGATTTGAAAACCATCAAACAGCATCAGAATGAGTCTTTCTCCACTTTCTTGACCAGATAGACAGCAAAAGCTTCTCAAATGGTGAACAGGTCTACTGAGCCGGAGCAGATTGATATCATTATCAATAATCTTCTTTTTGTTTACCAAACTTATCTCCAAACATAATACTTGCCCAACTTAAAAGCTTTTATTACCACAGCTTCCAAAATAGAGGATTTGATCCAAAATGAGCAAATTAAGGACTAACCCTCTAACTACAAATACAGAATCAACACCAACTATACCACAAGCACCAATAGCTCCACTAATAAGAAAAATAGAGAAATAAAGCCATCTCTAACCACCAGCTCCTAAGATTGAATGGGAGGTCCTTCACTAACCTAGGCTTATCCTTAAGCACCATGTATAAGAAGGCTTTGGAGTTGAATTTGATCAAACCTCTAAAGCCTAAGGCACCTCTAAATCCTTTACCGAGAAATTGGAATAAAAAGAAATATTGTGAGCACCACCAGAGCACCGATCACAAAACAAATATGTGATAGTGGAGATATTCTTCCTCTGTAAACAAGATAAGGTCCAACAGCCTAAACCCTCACCTCATCCACCAAGACCAGCTCAAGCGTAGCTTGCATAGTTTTTAGAGGAATCTAAGCTCAACTAATTTGACCTATCTGAGATTGAGTCGAAATAGTTCGAGTCCAAGTCCAAGTCCATCAAGTCTTGTCTTTTTCTTATTAAGTCTGCAATGGACCATGTCGGTTCTCATTGTTAGTTTTGTATATAATTACGAATGATGGTTAATGAAATTTTAAGTTCTTACATACTTATATCTTTTTCTTTCATTTTGGTTGTTTCATATCCAATCCAATTTGAATGTATAATAATAATAATAAAGAAAAAAAGAGAGAAAAGAAAGAAGAGGAAAAGGCAAAACAATCCACAAACTTTGGCACAAAAAAATTGCTAACAAAAATAATCCAATTGTCTCATAATAGGATGTAATTGCATGGAGCGAAGGTTGTCTTCATCAAGCTTATCATCGAGCAATATCCAAAAAATTTCTGAGCAATATCAGCCCAAAGAATTATTTTTCTTCCATGTGCATCAATCTATTAGAAGACCGTATGGTTCCTTTTAAAATGGTCATTTTGACCAATCACTGTGTTTTGCTGCCATCAAGATAAGGAGAAGTACAAGTTTATAACATAAGGACATCATATCGAATAAAGAGAGCTTTTGAGTCAATTCTATCCTAAGTCGCGATATTCTTCATAGTGATAAAAGATCGTGACAGAAACATCAGATCCATACAAAGCTAAAAAATCATTCGACTGCAACTCATTTACTCTTTGAAATTGGGGCATGTGTTTCACTAAAAAATTTCAAATAGACATGAACGCATGTATATGGATATAAACTTCTTTGCAAGCCATTAAGTCCATCAAGGCCAGTAAGATCTGACGACCATAAAAATGAATATATTTCATCATGATCAAGGCTATTTGAAATCCAAGCAGAAAGATAATCAGAGCTCCAGTGCACAATGGGATTATTCTATTCAAGAAAGAGATCAGACTTTCCTTTGTGTGTCAATATTTCATTTCTTTTTAGATACATTTGCCTAAAAAAAAAGGCTTGCTAAGCTGAAAACCCGAAAGAGAGGCTTAAGCAAAAATTAAAGCAGCTCGTCAAGTCAAAAATCTGAAAAGGAAGCTTGATCAAAAGCTAAAGCAAAACATATAGTCGAGTTGAAAACCCAAAAAGGGCGGCTCAATTAAAAATTACTTCAAATAAGGACTCCAAGGTCTAATGGCATCATTCAAATAGTTGAACCTATTTGTCTTCATTAGGATGAAGGAAGGAAGTTTATCTTGTCCAAATATAAAAAGTTCAAACACAACAATCTCAAGTCTGTCACGGAGTCATCTCTTGAGTCAGTCATTTAGAGTCATTCACCATAGTGTCAAAAGGTTCTTTAAGAGTTGTAAAAACTTCCAAGTCAGTGTCCATTCTGTCAATCAACTACATCCAACATATCTCAGGGACATGTATCTTGTGTCAGTCGTACTATCTCTTAGCTAAAACAGTTTTTTGGCTAAGCTTCCCTTAGACCTCATGTGGGGCACATCTCTTAAAAGCCATCATCCTCCAAATTGTTGCTTGGTCAAAACAGCTAAGTAGGTGAAACCCATCATTCGATGCCAGTCATCCAAGGCCATCATTCCATAAGTCAAACTGTCCAAACACCAAATGAAAGAGTCTTTTAATTCATTAACCCAAGCATCAGCCTTACTAAGTACAAACCTTCAAAACACCACCCTAAAAGTCTAATCAACCTCTAACAGGTAGGAATAGCTACGTCTGTCTTCTCTACAAATCACGCTATAATAGCAAAATCGTAAAACCTCCTGAAATCACACCATGTTCTCTATGTCAAGAGCAATACCAAAGGAAGTCCTCGGAAGCTAACTCAAAAGGCCAATAAGTCCACACTTACTATAAGTCGAAGCAAATTAGGATCCATTTAGAACAATAAAAAAAATAGAAAAGCAAAAAAATGAAAAAGCGAAAAGCAAAGAAGCATACAGCTAGAAAGTAGGAAATCAGACAACCAAAAAATAGAATAAACTGAAAAGTAGAAAAACTCATCCAAAAGGACAGTCATTCTCTTACCTAGAGGATAACCGAGCTAACTAACCAGAGCCCCTCAATTCTACAATAATTGTTCAAGCTGTGCAAGGTGACAGCCTGAAATGACATCAACGATAGAGAAAAAGAAAATTTGTCCCATCTGATCAACCAAACTTTAGCCCAAACTGACCATGGCCTCACCTAAATCAATTTGACAAGAACAATCAAACTTCGAACCAAATCTGACTAAAGTCTTTCCTAAATGACATAAATCGATCTGATAGAACCAATCAAACTCAGGGCCAAATCTAACCATAGCCTTTCTTAGATGACCTCAACAGACCTAACAGGACTAATCCACTTAAGGCCAAACCTGACTTAAACCATCAAGATAAATTCTTAGAACTAAACTGAGCATGGTTTAACCATTCTGAAAGCATTACCATCAACAAAACTTCATACTCGACCAAGTTGATCAACAAATCTGATAGCATTATCAAAACCTCTTTTTAGTTGAACTAGAGCCAAAAAAGAAAGTCAAATTCTCTTACCCTCACAGACTATCAAAGTGACTGAGTCACCCTTCTACCAAATCACCTTCTCTTGAAAGTGGGCCATTCCATAGCATCCCAATGCACAAAGTCACATCTCATCATGTTTCATTGCGTAACTTTACATTTGCATATTAGCTGCATGAATCATTCAGAATTGCATCAAACATATGCATATCATTTTAATAGGGGGGTTGTAACACCCTTAAATTTCATTTATATGACCTTAAATATATGTTATTTAATATAAATTAAGTTATTTTAGATGTTAGAATAATATACTTGTATGATTTGACAAATCGCTAAAAATCGACTTGGTGGATAAGTAAGCACGTCAATATTTCGATTAACGAATGTGTTCAGAATTTTAAATTTTTAATATCACCATTAGACTCATAAACTAGAGAAATATAAGAAATATTATTTCAAAATTGAAATGGGACAAAAAGATAAATAGTTAAAAGTTTTGGGTTAAAGAATGCAAAGACATGAAGTGTCAGGGGGGAAATCAAATTAACTGAAAGTTAATTCATATAAATTCTATCTAATCCTTCATAAAATGGAAAACTCTCCTCCTTCCACCATTAAAGGCATCCAAGTCTCCTCCTTCTCCAAAAATCCACTAATTTCATCCAAACTTCAAACAAAATCGATAGAAAACATTATTAAACTTTCTATTAAGCTAGTTTCTATCGAAAATTCCAAGAAATTCAAGCCAGAAATTGAAGAGCAATTCAACCTAAATTTTGTCCATACCTTGAATTTAGGTGAGGATGATGTTTTTTTCATTCTTTTGATTTATTTAAGCTACATAAGTGATTAGAAACATGATTAGATCGATGGATTTCAAGATTGGATCGAAATTAGAGAAAACCTAAAACTAGGTTTATGTTTGAAATGAATTTTTTGTATTGAATTTCATAATTCTAATTAATATTTAAATATTTTAGTTAGCATCCATTTAAACATAAATATGTGGTAAAATTGATTGTAGAATTGAAGGAAATCGAAGAATAATTTTTTTGCCTGTTATAGGCAAATCGGCGTTTTATCACGTAAACGATCGAACCGTCGATTCTGGTGAGTTATATGTATATTATTATGCATGTTTAAACCTTTTCTTGATCAATTTGAATCCATTTAAATTCCTAAAAAATTTTGGCCAAAGTGTTTCATTTGAGTTTCCTTTAAATTTTCCTTGAATTCAAGCTCCGATTATGTTGTTTATTGATGTATATAAACCCTGTTTGATAATGTCTTTGTGTTTGTTGCCGTTGAGACTTGAATTGTGAATTTTAGCTTTTGATCAATATGTCCCAAAACTATATTTATTTGATCCTAAAGTGGTGCACACCAAGTACTCAACGAAATGATCTTTGTTAATTTCCCTAAGAATCCAATTGTTACCAAATTTGCTAAAATGGGTGACTTTCTTTGTCACCAGTGTAAATGTGTCTTCTTGACATATTTTGAAATTGTATCCTAAATGACTTTTGTGGAATTTTTCTTATACTATAATGTTCCTTTGTTAAGGATAATGATCCTACATGTTTTTACTTGCCTAAACAGCTCAATTGAGCTAGAGTTACAGAAATTAAACCTTGTTGATTTTCTTGCCTATTTGATATTTTATTTGCTATCTTTACCCTATTCTAATGTTTGTATGATAGAGTTACCTAACTGATGGGGTAGTGGGTAAATACCATCAGCATTGTGCACAATGAAATTCCAAATTGATACCCTAGCTGGGAAGGATTATGGTCCTGGCCATAGAGTCTTATCCACCTTATGTTATTTACATATTATATTGACAATGATATGCATTTCATGGCCCAGTATCTGTTATATATACATGATTATTATTTCTCCCAGTGCCTATGCATCTATATTTGATATATATAAACATTTTTCTTGATTTGTTCCTTTGGTGTGTTATCCATGAGCCAATTGTTACTACTGTTCATTTGTTATTTCCTACCTAGCTTAATATGTAATAATATATATATATTGACTCACTTAGTATGAAAATACTCATCCTTTTAGTGATTTTATCTTTTCATGTCAAGAGTAGAGCTGATCCAAGATTTCTTCATCAGTGGATCCAACTGTATTATAATAATGTAAATATTGAACTTGTATATATTCTTTGTATATATTTTAGATGCTCCGTCGATATGTAAATTATTGGGATGACTATACTTAGTATGGTCTGTAATATTATTAGTTACTAATATATAATATAAATGAGATGTGTTGAGATCATATATGATTACAAATGATGACAGATAGACTGATTATATGGAAATAGATATGTTATAGTAGATGATGTTTACTGGTTATAGAAGTGTTCTACAGGTGTCGGTAACCTTATATTGTTCCTACATCCTAGGACCATCATGTTCCAAAATTGGGACGTGACAAGGGTTTAGCATTAAATCATCCCAAAAGGCAGCATCATACATACATAACATGCATGACATTTATAAATTTATAACATCATACATCATCCTACATTTGTTTAGAACTAACAAATGATAGGAACAAGAAAGAAACCACAAGTTGATGGTCCCTTAGACAGCAAAGACGAGTATCCTTCGGCGGGTAAAGCCTTTCATCCTGAATATCCAAGCATAGCCAATTCCACTTCACAAGTCATCTGGTAAGTGTAATAAACTTAATCTAAACATAAAACAATATCATAACCATTATCAAAGGTATGACTTCTTGAACTCAATCTCTTTACAATTTGGGGCACCCTAAATTGCATTGCATCCAACTCTTTTCAAATTACATTGCATCAAACCCTTTTCAAGTTGCATCATAAGCAAAATCTTCTCAATTACATCATATAAGATTCTTTTGTACTAAAACAATCCCTAGCAACGGTGCTATCTTTATGAAATTTCCTAGCAACAGTGTCACCTTTTCATAAAAAAAAAAATCATTTTCAAAACCAAAGCAACCCTAGTCACCCCAAAATCAATTTTCAAATCCCAAGCAACCTTTGGCACCCCAAAATCATTTTCAGATCCCAAAGAGACCATAGCAATCCAAAATCATTTTCAAAAGCCCAAGTAGCCTTGGCACTTACTCATTTTCAAAAAGAAATTTGCATGTTTACCTTAGCATCAACATTATTTTCAAACAGAACTTTGCGTGCTTACCTTAGCATCAACATCATTTTTAAATAAAAATCATGCATGCTTACCTTAGCATTAGTCTCATTTTCAAAAATTTGCATGCTTACTTTAGCATTAACATCATTTTTAAACAGAATCTTGTGTGCTTACCTTAGCACTGCTATCAGACCCTTTTAAGGGAACTACCATTCTAAAAAATATTAGACCCTTTAAAGGGACCTCTCGTTTTCAAAACTCATCAGACCCTTTTAAGGGGAACCTTTGTTTTCAAATTTACCAGACCTTCCTAAGGGCATCTTTAGTATCTTATAAGACCTTCCTAAAGGCATCTTTAGGATCTTGTCAGATCTTCCTAAGGGCATCCTTAAAATCTTATCAAACCTTCCTAAGGGCAGCTTTAGGATCCCCTTACCCTATTGGATTGTGGTAGTTCATGTTCACTATCATCATGATTACTTTTCAATAAAAACAATCATGATGAGGGACAATTGTGAACACGTGATTTTTGAACCTCTTTGTGTATATCTAGATTTTCGTATGTTCTGAAGCAAGCACCGGATCACTAGCGAAGCAGCCAGGCTTTTTAAAACCTTCAGAGCAACCCCGAGACATAATCGAGCTCGTATCTGACCTAACAGCACCAAACACATATCCAGAGTCTTCATAACAGAACCAAATTCATGTCAGGTAGACTGGCACCCGACACAAACCTGTACTAGACAATTTGATGAAGCACCCAGGCATCCAAAAACCTTCAGAGCATTGTTGGGATATAGCGGGACTCATATCAGACCGAACGGGACCTGTCGGAGGCTCAGGGAAGCACGAAAAGGACTTAGAGAGCCAAGATCCACTAGCTACCACCTTCCATACTTGGCAGTGCTGCTAAGCCCACTAGCAGCAACACGAGGCTTGGTCGCAGTTTCGCAAGTGTCTGACGACAATCCGCTAGCCTTCGCCTAAAATCCATCATGCTTGTCTAGGACTTCCTTCAGTGCACTCTGATGAATCCGCCAGATCTTGTCCAACCTAAAATGACCAAAATATCCCTTTTTCACCTATAAATAGCCCTTCCTCTTCCATTTTCCACACACCAACTTCTTTGAGTAGCCTTGTCCTCAAAGAAGCTCTATCTTCTCCCTCCAAGCAATTTTCTCAATTTTCAAGTGGTTTTCTCTCCTTGAGTTAAACTAGTTTCTCAAGTCCTCCTTGGATTTTGGCAAATTGAAAACCTACATTTGGCCAATAGAGCTCTAAATTAGTCTTCCTTAGATTAATTTAGCAAGAATAATCAATTGACCCGATTTCACTTCTCCGACATCGAAAAATGGAACTCCGGTCTGGAAAATTGCTCCAACCACCGCCCACTCCCAAAAAATCATAGAAAGGTATAATTAGACTTTTGCAATCCAACCTGATATCATAAATCAAACCTGTAGATCTAAATCATACCATATCAGACATATAAATTGAAATCAGACTAAATTAGACCTGTGGACCTAAGTCATACCAAATCAGACCCAAACTCTTTGCAAGACGGGTGAACTATACGGATTTTGATTCTCATTCAAATAAGATACGTTGGCATACTTTTCGATTAAGCTTCAAATCCAAAAATCTAAAATTATTTTTATTTTAAATTCATTAATTTTGGAGAATTTGTGATCAACCTAGAACCTTAAGGGCTAGAGTCGATATCTATGATTCAAATTGAGGAATTTGTGATTAACCTAGAACCTATAAAGGTTAGAGTTAGTATCCTTAATTATTAATGTTGTAATTTAAATTATTTTACCGCTTTCTAATTTATTATTGGTTTAACATCCATATAACTGTCATGCATATTAAATTGCTCATGAAATCAGAATTTTAAGTCAAAATTAATTAAAAGCCAAGTCAGAATTTTTTAAATAAATAACTTAGTCCCCGAACTAGGATCAGTTCGAAGGTGTAGTGCATTTTATTCTTCATGTAACTAAATTGGAGTCATTTTTGGGTTTTTTTTTATATTTTCCCATCAAAAATAAATTTAATATGGTAACTCCCGAAAAATAGATTTTCAAAGCCGAACTGAACTCGAAATAGATTTCAAAATAGAAATGAAATAATTTTCAAAACATGATAAACAGAAAATTAAGGCGGCCAAGTATTTTGCCAACGTGAAACCGGACCCTAAATAAGCATTTAGATTCCTCAAACATATCGAAGCAGTGCTCGGGTGAGGCCTCACAGAAGTATAAGGTAAGGCTAGTTTTAAAAGACTACTCACAACAACATAGGATTGATTTTAATAAGACATTTTCTCCAGTGGCTAGGTTTGACACCATTAGGATGCTTCTATCTTTAGCAGCTCATAAGGGATGGCATGTGTATCAACTGGATGTGAAATTAGTTTTCTTAAATGGGAACCTACAGGAATAAATTCATGTTGAACTGCCAGATGGCTTTGTTATGGCAGGAAAGGAAGACAAAGTATTTGTTGAAGGAAGCTCTTATAGGCTAAAATAGGCTCCTAGAGCTTGGTACATCAAGGTTGATGAATTGCTTGTTCACATAAGATTCAAGAAGTTGTAATGAGGCAACGTTATACATCAAGCATAAAGGTCAAAGTTTATTGATTGTTTCCTTATATATAGATGACTTGTTAATTACTGGATGCAATACTAATATGGTGAGTTCAAAAATCACAAAAGAATAAAGTATTTAAGATGAATGAATTGGGCAAGATGACATATTTCCTTAGAATGGAAATAATATGTTAGTGTCGGGGAGCTCGATTTCTAAAGAGATCTGCTTCATGGGCCTAATAAGGGAATGTGCTTGCAAGCCTGACACCTCACTCCAATCCAAAACCTTAAGGCAATAGGTTTATGGGTCCTTCCTACTTATATATCTCTTACCAAGCCCATCTCTTTCCAATGTGGGATTCCCACTCACACTTGAAATTTTAATAATCTTATGCTCAAATGTTAGCTTTCACATTGAGCTTGGGCTCTTTCTTGAGTGGAAGCATTTCCTATTTGAGTATATGGCATCACCTAGAGCCCTTCTACTTCCACCAGTTTGGCCCACCGGAAGTAACCTTGCACTTCTACGACGCCTTTCTACTTCTACTAGTATGGGCCCACTGGAAGTAACCTTGCTCTTCCACATGGAGATGGAAACCACATGATACAACCACCATCTCCATACTCATTCCTGTCAAACGATCAACTCTGATACTACTTGTTGGCGTCGAGGAGCCTGATTCCTCGGGAGATCCGCTTCATGGGCCTAGTAAGGGAATGCTCTTGTGAGACACCACACTCTAACCTAAAATCTTAAGGCAACGGGTTTGTAGGTCCTTCCTACTTATATATCCCTCACTAAGACCATCTCTTTCTAATATGGGATTCCCACTCACACTTGAAATCCCAACATAATACAATCTTCACTTATCATTTTCATAACTAAAAAGAAGTATGCTTTAGAGATATTAAATAAGTTTGTAATGTGCAATACCCAATATCTCGTTTGTATGTTTATTGAGATGCTTATGGATAGTATTAGTTGTTTAAGTAATAGTCATAGTAAAGTTATGGTATAGTCATAATATATTTGTAGTAGTAGTGGTAATACTAGTAGATTATTTTTGTTGAAGTTTATATGGTTTAATGTGGTTTAAAGTGGTTTTAGAGACTTAAACCTTAAAGAGGAAATTCTAATTTTTGTTAACCATCATTAACGAGCATTATCTATCTTTTGAATGATAGTTACCTTAAGTAACTAATGCTATATTTTGAAATAACGAGTATTACCTTTCTTTTATTCCTATAGTTATCTCACGTAAATACCATTATATTTCAGTAATGAGTGTTACCTCTTTTGAAATTATAGTTACTAGTCTAGAGTTCTATAAATATGAGTAGATTTTCATTTTTCACCCATACATCAAATATTTCTATCTATTTTCTAAGATAATAATACTCTAATTATTGCATTATTCTTGAAAGAAAATACTCCAAATTTATATGTAAAACCTCTTTAAAGCTAGATTCTTCAAGATTTTCTCTTGTGAAGGAAATAAAGTAAATTCTCTAAAATTTACTTTTTGTTATGGATTAAGGTTATTGGTTCTTAGGTATTTTATTTGAGTTATTGATAGTAAGTATGAGCATTTATAGCTAGTGAAAATGGTTGATTGGAAAGTTAGGGCAAAATGATGAATAGTAGATTAAATGGTACCCACTTCTCTAAACCTCCATTTTTTCTTCAAGAATAGTTAAATTAATGTTAGAAATCATGTGTAAACACCTTAGGATATTAGAATCATAAGGATTCACATGTATGTTTATGATTGAGAAAAATCATAATTTTGAGAATTTGATGATTTTGATTTAGGCCTTGGTGAACTCAAGAGATTAAGAAGGATTTTTCTAAACCAAGGTGTTTAAGCTTTTGATGGAAAGAATTTGCTAGAGGTAAGTTATGAATGTGTTACTGTATGTTGCTCTTAAATGAAGTATTCCTTATTATTCTATATGCTTCTTATATGTTCATTCTTGATTAAGATATTACTTATTAACCATGAAATGAATTTCTTTCTTAATAATTATACATCTTTCAAACCGTCCTATTCGATTAGCCAACTTGTTAATGAAAATAACTTGGTCATTCTTTTTTAGACCAACATCATTAAGAAAGTCCTTGTTTGTAAATAAATGATTATTATGTTATGAATGATAAATGGCAAGATTATATATATGATATCCACCTAAGATAGAATGTCCCTTTTCAATGAGGGAGATTTCATCAGTCTGTGTGCTCATCGGGTACCCAACCAATAGAGTTGTTATTAGTGTTCTACCTAGAGGGGACGAGGAACTTTAGGCATATGTCTCGCACAAGCATATGTTATGTTATGGGAGCAATGTTGTCCAATATATTGTGATCAAAAATTCAGTTTCATCTTATGTTATGATTCAATAGTGTCATTTTTTTGTAGGTGCTCTTATGTTTCAAATGTAAGCTTATGATTCTTCAAATTCCTTATATATATATATACATGACTATGATATCCAAAGTTCTTTGGCATAACCTAAGGAATTAACATTGTACATAACTAATTTAGTTGAAGACTCACCCCTTTTCATGTCGATGTTTTCAGGTGCTATTGTGTAACCAGAGAGAGAGTTACTCTAAAAGATAAAGTTTTTTTATTTTCTTATTTATAAAAACCCTTTCTAAATGTAATTATTGCATATTATTTTGGTATGTTGTTTTTTTTTTTTTTTTTTTTTTTTTTTTTTTTTTTGTAGAAGCTCCATAGAAATTGTGGATGGCATTTTCTTATTAGATTTTTCATTGATCCATATAGATAATAAAAATTGTCTTTTTGATCGATAAATTAGAATCTGGTTGGGAACTTCCTCAACTCAGATAAGTTCATGCCCTACTGTGAAGCAAAAATGAGCTAACAAATTAATATACAACTTTATTAGTTGTTCTAGTAACTAAAGCTAAGGAAAATAAATCAAAACCATTAAAAATAGCTAATCAATCTTTGATTTAGTTCTCATGGAATAACAACTATTTGTTTAAGTAAATACCAACTCGACTTGAAAACCTAGTGGAAAAAACTGTATCTTATGCTTTATTTTTTTCTAGGCGAAGCGCTAGGCCCCTAAACACGTATTACGTAAATTTAATAATAAATATCATAATATTATTTTAATTTTTTTAAAAAAAATTGAAATTTATTATTGAACTTAATTATTTTTTTTATTAATTTATATTAAGTTATTAGGTCGAGTCACAGGTTATATCATTGGGTTGACCTAATGATGAAAAAATAAAGATGGTAAAATACATTTCCATTTATACACACTATAATAGAAGCAATGTTGAACAAATCAATGAGGAAAAAAAATTATCACAACTTCCTAAACGAATAAACTAAAAAAACAAAAAATACTATATAGTAGATTATCTTATAAGAATAGGAAACTTTTAAATCAATAAATTATTTCAATATCACTAAAATAAAAATTCATTAGCATAACCCTTAGATTATACAATTATAAAAATTTACCATTCTTTTAAATTTTATAAGAGGAGTTGTAATGGTCCGGACTAAAATTGATTCCAAATAATTTATTATTTTATGTCTCATCCTCACTAAAATGGTTAATTCAGGTTATACGTATAATAAGTATTTGAACCTTATAAATCGCTTTCCACTTTCATTCCTAACTGATGTGGAATTGGCTCCTATTTGTTGACGTGCTAACTTAACCTAGCACCTTAATAAGCTAGCACTTCAAGCTCACAACTTTCTTAGTATTGGTCCTTACATTCTTCCCCCACTTTAGCTTGCGATGTCCTCTCAAGATACGACTAGTTACACTATTTCTTTCTTTGGGGTGAAACGTCCTCGTCTCAATTCAACCGACTCATATTTTATAATTGGACTCAAGTTAAGATCCAACCCATGATCAACCTTTGCGTATTAAGGTTAAACTAGTATTTCAAGACGCTTCATCTCGTGTTCTGCTACACATATAACCCTTTCTCTATTGATCCACCAACTTTACTCTGATATCATTTGTAAAATATATTAGTGGAGTTATGATGAGAACATCACACCTAAAATGAGAGAAAAATGTAACAAAACGCACTTAGAGAGGACGTCGTAAGCTAAAGGATGGGAGAATATAAAGACCTACATCAAGAGAGCTGTGAACTTGAAGCACCAACTTGAGGTGCTTGCTTAAATTAATAATAAAATGAGAGTGAAAACCGAGTTACAAGATACAATTAGTTATTATCTAAATAATTTGAATTGATTGTTTTAAATTAGGAAGTTATAAAATAATAAGTTATGTGAAGGAAATTTCGGATCATATCGTTACAAAAATTTTGTAAAATAATGTTATAAAAAGTGATATTATTTGGTTACTACATTATCATATTACTTAATTTATATGTATAAATATAACTTAAAAAAATCATTTTTCATTAAAATTTAATAATAAAAATAATTACTTCACATTTAAACAAGCATTTTTTTCTTAAAGAAATTGAAAACGATAAGTCATTAGGTTGTCGTTAAACAACCATTTGGCATGCATAAGTATTGAGAAGTCGTTTCCGCAGTATGCCATGTCGTCGGAACGCAAACGACTGGAGGAGGATAATGTTTGAATTATTTAATTGCTCTTTTGAATCCAAATGCGTCGAGTCCAATTTTTCGTTGCCTAAAATTTTATCTGTCGGTGAAAGTAATTAATTAAAATTTGAAGAGAACTAGTAAACCTTAATACATAAGGAAATCTTATATGC
>CANXYC011525937.1:0-24389 GCA_948193065.1 Aleurites moluccanus | reverse complement strand
CAAACTTACCCGATTGGGTCCTAACTGACTTCAAATCAACTCTAGGCCTAAAAATTAGGTCATATAACATGCATATATATATATTCCATGCATTCACATATAATTTTAACACATTATAAAGAAAGGAAAAATAATTTCCCTAATGCTCCCTATTAGGGTTTAGGCTAAGGTGTTACAGAAGTTAATGAGATTGTTGTTGAAAAATAATAATAGAGATTCTAAGATAATTTATTATTAGGAAATCATGTGGAATATCATTAATTTGGAGAACCCTAATTTTTTTGTATTTGGGGATTTTCTTAGGAGGAGAATTCAGAATTTAATTGAGGAATTTAAGTGAGCAGTTTGCTAAGGAAAAATTTAAGGAAATTGTGCAAGAGGTAAGTATGAACATTTACCTAATTCTTGTCTCTTTGAAATAATAAGACTAAGCATCCTTGATTTGTTCATTCACATATATTTATATATTTTTGTATATGCCGAAAATGGCTTGATCAATAATCTTCGATCAAGTCCATGTATCCTTGCTTGTGAACCCGGTTTGGATAATGATATATGATGATGGTCTTGCGACCAATATGCTTCCTATGAGATTGAAACCCATGAACCATGGATAAAACGCTCTTCCCAATGAGAGTAAAGTCATTGGTCCAATGTGCACTTTGGGAACTCAGCTGGTTGACTTCTATACCAGTGTTCCACCTAAAGGGGACCAGGAGCTCTAGGCGCATGCCTGGCCAAGCATGTGTGAACGTTGAGGTAGCAAGGCTACCGATACGTATGTTATGATATGTGATCAGTTCTTCCATATGATATTTGATAATGCCATTCCTCATGGGCATTCTATGTTCTAAAGATGAACCTATGATTTGAATTTCACATGATTTGATATAGCCGATTTGTTATGGAAACCACATTTCTTTCAAGTAAAAGCATATGACTTCTTTCATGCCTTTATGTATTATTATTTGTTCAAGACCAAGATTCAATATTCAGTTCTTATAATATTGATGTTCATATATTACTGAGTTGAAGGCTCACTCCTCTTCTGTGGTTTCAGGTGATAGTATAGCTCGTGAGGGAGCTAGTAGAGAAGATCAAGCTTCTTGACTTTTCCATTCCAAGAAGCTTCATATGTAAATCTTTTGATATATAATTATGTATAATCATCAAATGGGATTATGACTCAATGTGTAATAGGAGTTTACTCTAGAGCTCCGTAGTTAGTCATTGGAGGATCATAATATTTTGATTTATGAATTGCTATCCTTTTTTGTACTCTTGTTCCTTAGTGATGTGGGATGCATCCTTTGATCAGTAAGGAACAAGAGAATATTATTAAGAAATGATATTGTGAAGAAATGATTTATACTTGAATGGAATGTGATATGATATAGCATGTTATTATATTTGATATGACGTAAATGAGATTCAGTTGATGGGAATTCTACGGGTTTATGGTGGCCTTAAGCCTACCCTTGCCCTAGGACCGTCGCACCACTGGAGTTAGGGTGTGACAGATATCCATTGATTTGATTCCATGCCTATATTGTTTTCCATATTGATTTGACAGAGCTTCCTCACCAACGGGGTAGCGGGTAAATACTGTCGGTAATGTGCACATTGATTTACATGATACCCTAGCTGGGAAAGGTTAACTATCCTAGCCATAAGACCTGATCAGTCTTATATATATTGATATGAGATTGATTTATGTTATATGAGTTCATGGCCCACTATTTGTCTTATCTACATGATATGAGCTTTATTTACTTATATATTGATTTTGTATCCCTTTCTGTAACCTAATTCCTTATTCTATAATTGGTGTGCAGCCTATTTGTTTATTGTTTATCTACCTAATATTTATTGTTATCCTAACATTTTCTATTGGATGATGCATATTATATTCAATGAGTATTTAATACTCATTCCCTCAGTTGTTTCCCCTTTTACAGGTGCAGAGTAGGAAGCAGACTCTCAACTGTTGTTCCCTATGAAATTCTGCAGACTGGTTTTGACAGTGTAATTAATTTAACACTATATTTTTTTTTTTGTATTTATTTAGTTGCTCTATGGATTTGTATTAATGGCATAGTTAGACTGTAATTATATATGGATGTCATAATATTGAGTTTAAATATTGAAATGACATATGATGATGATGATGTTTACAGCCAATTGCAAAATAGATTTCAGACAGACAGATTACAGAGTAATAGAGTGACAAAGTAGATATTAGACAATTAATTGGTTAAGATATGATAGAAATTGATAATAGGAATTGATATTGTTCTAAGGGTGTTGGTCGCCTCTGACATCTCCCTCATCTTAGGATCGTCATATTCTGAAATCGAAACGTAATACTTTGACTAGTGTTTGTATCGTGCTGCGATGGTATTTGACCTCTAGTTTCTGGTGGTCGTATGATTGGCACCTCCTCTCTCTCCCTGGATGGCACATGCTCGTCGATGGTGTCGGACGATAACCTTTTCCATTGGTCAACTTCTCTCTCTTTTATATATATAATATAATATAATAATATTAAATTTTAAATTTTGGAGAATACTTTTCAGAATATTTCCTCTCTTAAAATTTAAAATTTTAATTTTATAAAATAATTAAATAATTAAATAACTAATTATAAAAATAATAAAATAATATTATAATAAAACAATATAATAATTTATAAATTCTTTAAATTCTTTAAATTACTATCAAGCCAAAAATTATTTATATCAAAACACAATTATTTATATTTGTGACTTTTAAATATATTTTATTTAAATATTTATTTTATTAAATATATAATGAAAATTTTTGAATTTTAATTTTAAAATAATATAAATCCATAAAATATTTTTATTTCATCGCTTTAATAAAATATTCTTAAAATAATTATTATTTCATAATAAATTATATTTTTAAAAATAAATCAAAATTCATGATGTTACATTATGCAAAGATAAAATAAAAAATATTATTTTACTTTTTAAATAATAAAATTAAAAAATAAATTCTACCATTTTAATATTTATTTTAAATATATAAATTATATTATTAATTTATTAACAAAATTCAATTAGATTTTTTTAAAAAATGTTATACGTAATTATTTATATAAATGGTCAAACTCAAAATGATGAGATTTTTTTTTTTATCAATTTAGCTCCAATTATAACTTGTAGATTGCACAATAAATGCAATGATGATAAATAATAATTTTTTGTTGAAAAAACAAAGAGAGAGGTTAGTATCAAATAATAATAAAAATAAAAATAAAATTGTTATAAATATATAGATAAATTTAGATGTCCATTCATTTATCCCACTATTCATAAGATAAATATGGATGTCTATTCATCTATCCCACTACTCATAAGTTTTTATAATTAAGTTTAATTTTATTACACCATTTATGTTGTAATTTATGGTTGATTTTTATATATTATAACATATGATGAAGATGAACTCTATAAATAGGATATTATTTTGTAATACACACCAAGAAGAGAATAGAATACTCTCTCTCTTCTACATTCTTATTCTTGTTCTTATTCTTGTTCTTTTTCTTTTGTTCTTATTTTATTTTATTTATTTTTCATAACACATTATTAGCACGATTCTCTATGTTTAAGTAATCAAATCCAAGTAAGTTTATCTACTCTTAAAATATTAATTTCATGTATCTTATTTATTTTATTATCTTAATAAATTATTTATATTTATGAAAATATACTAAAACATATCAGTTTATTATTCTTATAGAAAATTCTTATATTGTTATTGCCTTTTTATTTATAATTTATATCTCGTTATTTATTATTGATAATAAGATTATACTTATATGTTTTGGAGTTTTTTTTTTGTTAATGGGTATATCGAAATTCTTTTATTCTTATGCTACCTAATTTTATTTTCCATGACACATTTGATAGTTTTCTTAAAAAGATTTAGATATTTTTATCTTGATAACATTCTTATTTAAGTATTTGAGGTTTGAATTTTTTTTTTCTTGATAATATTATAATTCATAAATTTGAGTAAGTAAATTTTATTTTATGCATTATCATTTTATTTTTCAATCTACATCTAACATAAAAAAAAAAAAAAAAAAAAAAAAAAAAAAATTATACTCTAATTTTGATATTTATTTTTGTATAGATTATAATATTTTATACTTGTTGAAATATAATTTCAAATAAAAAAAATGATTTATATTTGTGATCTTATAAAAGTATAAGTGAAAAAAAAATTAAAATAATAATAATTATTATTTTTTTTAATTTAATCATGTATTGATAATGATAGTAAATTTATTTATTTTGATATTGCAAATGTTGATTTTTGTTAAAATTAACTCTTAATGTGTAAAGAAAATTGACAAATAATAATATATTAATATTTTTCATATACAGTAGCAATATCGATAAAAAAGATTGTAAAAATGTTATGAATTAATTTCATGCATTCTGATTTAATCTTATTTTTTGAAGTAAATGCAGTCATACTTAACTGAATAAAATAACAAGTCGTTAATGAAAAATTTATGAAATATGTTATGGTGATTTTATCTCATTTCCTGAAGTGAATGTGGTAATATATAACAATAATACTATGAAATTTAAAAATAAATATATAATAATTATTCTTTTCATAAGAATAAATAAATATCATAAAAATATTTATCACCACCAGAAGTGAAATAAAATTATATAGAAATAAGAATAGAAAAGGTGGACACAATTTTTTTTAAAGTAAATATTATCGATATGGTGTGAAGAAAAATTGGTCAAATATGTATCGTATGATAAAATATCTTATTGATATTTATCGAACATTGCAAAAAGAGAGAAAAAATATGAAGATAAATTTTGTCTCTAATAATGATGATCTTAACTATGATCATATATATATTGCTTACATTGATGTGACAAATATGTTTTTAAAAATATTAAAAAGGAGAATTGATTTCTATATATATTGTGAATAGTGCGATAACTCGTACAATTTAAAAAATGTCAAATATTTTTCTTATTTGAAAATGGGTGAGACAATTATTTATGATAAAATAAAAATAATTGAGAACTCTAAAAGAGGCAATATATTATCACAAGAGGAACAAAATTTACTATACAAAATACATTATTTTCTCCAAAGTCTCATAGAAATTTGTTAAGTTTTAAAAATATTCACAGCAATGAATATTATATTGAGACAGTAAATGAGAGGAATTAATAATACCTTCATATTACAAGTATTATTTCGGATAGAAAAATATAGTAAAAATTTTTTTGTTATTTTCTCTAATTTGTATTATACAAAAATTAGTGAAATTGAAAAGAATTTTATAGTAAATCAGAAGTTTACATATCCAAATATTTTGATTATTTGGAATGATAAGTTAGGTCATTTTGGTTTAAAAATAATGGAAAAAATATTGAAAAATCACGTTGAATCTATTGAAGATTTAGAAAATTTTGAAATTAATCAATTGACTTTTGGTCAAAAACTATATATTTTTCATCTAATAATTTTTGAATGTGCGTTATATATTCTAATTATTCCACCACAACGCACTAAGATGAGTCCTCAAAAAATATTAGAAATATAAGTTGGATATAAATCTCCCTTAATAATTAAATATTTTGAGTCATTAATGAGAGATGTATTTACTGCTCAATTTGCAGATTGTCATTTGATAAAGTAATATTCTCAATATCAGGGGGAGATAATAAAAGTTTAGAAATACAAAACAATATGAACAAGAAGTTCATAAATTAATTTATCTACAAAAATTAGTAAATTTATTGCCGGATGCACTTGCTGATTTAAAACGAGAAACAAAATCTCATATAACAGCTGTTAACGTTTTAATTTGTATTGTTATCCCAGAAGGATAATATATTAATATTAATGAATCTCAAGCATACTTAAAGTATGAACAACTATTAGTTATAAGGATAAAAATCATCGAAAAAGAAAAAAATAAATAATAAAGATAATTTTATTGAAAATGCAGATACTAACATAAATACACTTCGTGAAGAAGTAAAAGTGTCTGAAATTAATAAAAATTAAGAGATATTGATAAATTATGTTGGTTCTGAAAAAAGATGGAATCGACATGAAATAGTTGTGAACTATTATTTTGCATATAATGTAGCATTAAATATTATGAATGAAAATGATGATTTTGAATCACGATCTATTCAAAAATGTCGAAATAGAATTGATTGGCCAAAATGGAAAGATGCAATACAAGCAGAATTGAATTCTTTTGAAAGATGTAAGGCCGGTAGTCCAAACACCTGAAGGTGTGAAACCAGTAGGATACAAATGGGTATTTGTATGAAAAAGAAATGAGAAAAATGAAGTTGTAAAATACAAAACAAGACTTGTTGCATAAAGGTTTTCACAAAAACCTAAAATCAATTATGAAAAGATATACTATTTTATGGTGGATGCAATAATATTTTAATATTTTATTAATATAGCAATGTATGAAAGACTTTATATGCAATTAATGGATGTAGTCACAATTTATTTATATGATTCAATTGATAATGATATGAAAATCTCTGAAAGATTTAAAATGCTATAAAAATATAATTTAAGTTCTCGAGAAATTTATTTAATTAAATTACAAAGATCTTTGTATGAATTAAAATAATTTGGGCCCATATGATAAAATCGTTTTAGTAAATAATTGCTCAAAGTAGAATATAAAAACAATACTATAGAGAAATTTGTATACGAATTTGCCATAATTATTATATATATTGATGATTTGAATATTATTAAAATTTCTGAAAAATTTCCAAAAGTAATATATCGTTTGAAAAAAGAATTTGAGATGAATTATTTTGAAAAAATAAAATTATATCTCGATTACAAATTGAATATTTGGCAAAATAAATTTTTATTTATCAGTTAACTTACACACAAAAAGTTCATTTATAATTTTATATACAAAACATATTCATTGAATAGTTCAATAGTTGTTCGATCACTTAATGTGAATAAGGACTCTTTTCAGTTAGAGAAGATAATAAAGAAATTTTTGGTTCTGAAATACCATATCTTATACAATAGGCGCACTAATATATTACAAAATAATGGTGAAATTGATGTTCAATAAATTCGTTCAAGTGATAATCTAACAAATTTGTTCACTAAGGTATTACCTACTAAAACATTTAAGAAATTAGTTAACAGTATTTAAATGTGGCGCCTTAAAAATTTTCAGTGATATTGTAAATAGGGGAAGTTTAATACTGTACTCTTTTTCCCTTGACCAAAGGTTTTGTCCCATTGGGTTTTCCTGATAAGGTTTTTAGTGAGGCAGTATACCATTTGCAATGCGGGGATATTGTACTCTTTTTTCTTCACTAGTTTTTTTTTCCCACTGGATTTTTACTAGTAAGGTTTTAACGAGACATATTCTTTGTAAAGATAGACATCCAAGGGGAGTGTTATAAATATATAGATAAATATGGATGTCCATTCATCTATCCCACTATTCATAAGATAAATGTGAATGTCTATTCATCTATCCCACTACTCATAAGTTTTTGTAATTAAGTTTAATTTTATTACACTATTTATATTGTAATTTATGTTATAATTTATGGTTGATTTTTATATATTGTAACATATGATAAAGATGAACTCTATAAATAGGAGTTCATATTACTTTGTAATACACACCAAGAACATAATAGAATATTCCTTCTTGTATATTCTTATTCTTATTGTTATTGTTATTCTTGTTCTTGTTTTTGTTTTCTTTATTTTTCATAATAAGTCTTTTATTAAATAAAAAATCTAATTAAAGAAAAAATTAAATTGATTCATTTTATATAACTCAAATTAACCTTTTAATAAAAATATATGTTTTGAATTTGATATTTTCCCATCATGCTTTTTTCAAACTTTTGCTATAAAATTATTCTTCCTCCAATTTTTTTAACATATTAAAATTAGAAAATTTATTATACCGTTAAATTTAATTGTATTTGATAAATTTTTTTAATATAATTATTTTTACAATAAATTGTTAAATTTATATGATTAATAATAATTATTAGTTATTAGATTATTAAATAGTTGCTATTTATAAAATTTTAGATTTAAAATTTTTATAAAATTTATACTTAAATAAAAATATTAAATTATTATTTTAAAAATAATATTTAAATAAAAATAAAAATACTTATTATTAATACTCACTAAATATATAAATAGTTAATATCTAATAATAATTTTATCAAATATATATAATAATTAATTATTAAATAACAGTTATTAGTTAATAACTATTAACAACAGCTAATAATTGTTATAAACAATTAAATCAAACGAAATTTTAATTATTTGCCATAGCTATTAATTGTTATTAATAATTGATAGTTGTTAATTAATAGTTAATTATTAATAATTTATTAATTGATTGCTGATTATTATTATATGTTTAATAAAATTATTATTAATTATTAATTTTAATATATTTAATAATAATAAATTTATATTTATATTTTATTTAAATATTATTTTTAATAAAAAAAATTTAATACACTTATTACGAGAAAAAACTTGAATAAAAAAAATTTACCAAATACCATTAAATTAAAATGTTAGTTGACCATCGTTTAATTTCCTAATGAAAATTGCTCTTATTTTTGTGATGATGATGATAATATAACTGGACCACCATCTCGCCACGTGTCATAATCTCATCTCACCTTACCTACGTCACGTACTTGTTATTTTGTACTCCTGTCTGTCTATCCTCTTTTACATCAAACAGACGAACGTGTCCCGATGATCTTACGGCTCTCATTTTTCTACTCCTCCGAGGATTACGATAATATATATATAAAAATTTAAAATTAAAATAAATAAATAAATAAATTTATCCGCGTCAAAATGTCGTATTTGCCCCTTATGCCCTTTACCCTCAGTATGTCCTAATGTTCCCGCTTTTTTACTCTTTTTTATCCAATAAATTTTCTTTTTGAATTTTGAACTTTGACCTCGAGTAACGTGTAAAGGGAATATTTTCCATACTACTAAGCGTCATAAGTCCTTATGCTACACCGTTACTGAAAACTAACCATGGCCGTCGACATGATGATGAAGTAATTGTCCAGAGTGTATATGATAGTATTAGTCCAACAGACTAACACGGACATTGATTTAAAGAGAGTAACACCGTTGCCACGTTAGTACCTCATAATAACAGTTGGCTTTATCTGGTTGTATGAAATTCCAAATTCATCCTTGGACAAACTTCACTTATCATTGACTAAAATTTGTCGGTGGCACACACAAAGACAGAGGATAATTTAGACAATTAAATTTGCGTCTCGGCTAAAGTGAAGGTATACTTTGCCAGCGTGTTCTCACGCCAATTCGGTCTTAACTCCTCAAGTATGATATAGTTTAGCTAGACTCGATGGATTCATCCAATTATTGATTTATTGGTAAAATTAGTATTTAATTAACTGAAATTTCTCGATGAGCCTTTATTCTGGTGGAAAAATTATAGTTTATGACAGATTAAATATAATGCATTATTTTCATATTTATTTTTAATAAATTCAAGTGAATTATATATATATATATATATATTATTTTTAGTAATTCAATATATTTAATAAATTTTTAAAATTAAGATTTTATAAATAATACGTTAAGATAAATTATTAAATAAAATGAAAACATAAACACTACACTTATATTAAAATGTACCTATGTCTAATTAAAATAGAAAAATGAATCGGTAGAATGTTTGATATTATATTTACATTAGATTTGAATTATATATAGTATTGTAATTATAAGTTAATTGAAAACTTTGTTTGTCTGTGATCATTGAGTTATACCTAGCATACAATTTTGTTTGTGATGATTGATCTAATTTGACAAGAATTTTAATAGTTTTTCTTCCTAGCAGGCATAATATATGAAGAAAAAGAACTAGTAAATCCACAGATTAGATTTGTGTCACACAATTGATCATATTGAGCATTCTTTTTAGTTCATTAATTAAAAAGTTACATAAATTATGGATTATATGACGAAAATAACTCTTTATAATTCTTATTATATTAATGAAAATTTTCATTATAATGGTAACTCAAATGTTTTTAAAGTGCATGAAGAAAATTATAATGTTCCAATATCCCTTCATATGATTATCCAATATGTGCCAAACACATCAAATAGTATGTTCAATAATAAAATTTTGATTAAACACAGATTAAAAGGAAATTTGAATAATGAAGAAATAAATTACATTTGATAATTAATATTAATTTTTTTAAATTTTATTTTAAGTTTTCAAATTAATAATAATGGGTGAATGCTATCACATTTGTCAAATATATTATTAGGCAACAACATATATGAAATTTTTTTTTCCTTTGAGGAATGAATTTTTTTCTTATAAATATTGTGAATATATTTTTCTAGAAATAATTGTGTATTATGAGAATAAATAATTATTCAAATTATATATAATACAACATATTTAATGTTTCTGATTTAAAAAAAAAAAAAACTCATTTGAAATAATTTAATTAAATTCTAACAATAAAATTAATTGAATTCTGTGTAATAATTGTTTCAAATATTGTGTACATGGATAATAAAATTATTTTATTTTATTAATTTTCTCTGTCTATTTAACACTAACAAATAAAATTAAAATTTTAAGAGATTATTATATATAAAACTATAAATTATAAATTATAAATATATTCTCATTAATTTTGTGTATATATATATTACCACCATTAATAAAATTTTATTGATCTGTCACTACAAAGAGACAAATATTCCACCATTTAACTACTAATCTTTATGGTTTAAAGTGGAAATATTAATGATTAACTTAAGAAACCAAAATGGCATTTGCAACATCTTTATGGGCCAAAAATGACACAGTGCAAAATATGATTACATTTATGGTTAAAATTATCTTTTAGAGAAAACACAAGTTTTAATGTGGTTAAAATAAATAATTTGAAAGGGTTATTTAGCTATTTGATTTTTTTATAATTAAAATTTTGAAGGAAATTTAAATATATTTTAAAAATAAATTAAATTTACTCTAATTATAATTAAAATAAATTTGGAAGGAGAATTAAATATATATAAATAATTAATAAATTGACTTAACAAATAAATAGAAAATTATATATAATAATGTAAATGAATAAAACCAATCAATATAATCAACAAGAAATCAAAGATTTTTGTAAAATCAAAATAGAGCTATGTAATTATTAAATAAATATTAATAAATTTTTATTTTTATTTTTTTCGATAAAATAAATTAATCATAAATTTATTATTCATGATAAATTTTTATTAAAATAAAATAAAATATTTTTATACAGATATATTTTCGAGCCCCGTAAAATCCACGTTATTTTAACGGAATAAAAAATGATTTTCATTCTTAGAACAAAGAAAAAGACATAAAACTTTAGTGGTTTTAAAGTTAACGGCACTTAACAGTAACAAGGGACTCGGTCATAGTTATAGACTTTTGGTTAATAAAATTCCCAAATGGGACGGCTATGGATTGTTCCTAAACCAATCAATTATCTTAAAAATTAAACACTAAACTAATAATTTTCCAATTCAAAAAAGAGAAGAAAAAAAAGAGGACCGCTTTCGCATGCTCGTCTGAGTTTGTTAACTGAAACCTTAGACGTCCCCTCTCTTTTAACTTTCTCGACCTGCGTTTTCCGGTCTAATTATTTACTTAATAAATAAAAATTAAAAACACTGCTGATGTGTTTTTTTTAAGTCTGCTTTTGTATTTTTTTTTATTTATTTACCATTTCTTTATTTTCTTATAGTTTTGATTAAAATTTTTAAGAGGTACAATTTTTTTATTATACATTGGAGCAAGTATAATAGAGTTTATTTTTTAAAGTTAAATACTCACTTACCACTCTATTATATTTTAATATATTAAAAGGGTATAATTTATTATAATATTACAAGGTTATATGGGTATGATATAGCTACCATCAATCTGCTTTCTTCAAAATAGTTTGTTTTTTGCTCCACTAATAAGCCCTAGAGGAATATATGCACAAACATTAATTCATACCATATTAAAATGTTACAAAATTAGATTAGATGTGAAAAAAAAAAATTAAAAATTAACCATTAAAGTTAAGAAGCCTAACATATTTAATATATTTTATCTTTAATAGATTTTTTTATATATTTTAAAGATGACAAAGGATATATTTGAGACGAATTTCACTGTTTTTATTTTCATTTTCATATATTAGAATCTCATTTCATTATAGTTTTATTTTTTTAATGGGTTAAAATTTTAATATCCTATCACATTTTCATGGATATTGAGATCTGGACAATATTTCAAATAAATTTTTTTATTATATCTTATTTTATTTATTTTGTTTTTAACATTAAAAATAATTAATTAAAAGTATTATTTTTAAATTAATGTATTAAATATTTTTAATAATTCATAAAGATATTCAATTAAATAAAATATAAAAATTTTTTAAAATTAATAATTAATCATTAATAATTATTATTTTAACTATTACAATCATAAAAAATAATTATTTTTTAAATTTAATATAATTAGGCAGAGCGAAGCGAATAAATTTAAAAAGATGATAATTGATAAATAAGATGGATTTAAAACGAGAAATATAATTTTCATAATCAAAATGACTCATGGTAGATTTGGACTGGATCGACATTTTACCATCCCAATATATTTGTATTCTTAACATAATTTAGGGGAAAAAAGAAGGAAAGGGTCTCTGTCGAGCTTTTTGTAATTTAAAAATTTTTAAACCCAAACCAAAGTTAGAGTTGATTATATGATTGATTTATTTATCTTTCCATAAATATTAACATTACTAATATAATCTGTAGACCTTTCAGTGAATTGAAAAATAGAAATAAAAATAAAAATAAAGTTTAGTATTTTTAGAAGCTCCATTTGATATTGACAAGAGAACGTGCTGTGAGTGTCTATTTATGTTTTTCCTCTCTTTTTATTTATTTTTTGTTACCTGAACTAACTACGTGTGAATAATAAGAATAAAATTGAGAATATCAAATATCAAAGACGTGTTGAGCTGTTATCATCTTTATTTTTTCTAAATCTCTCTGTATACCACACTCTCTCTTTCTCTTTCTATAAAAAACTTGTTCTTCTCCCTTTTGAATACGTTCTGTGTATTGCAAGCTGTAATCGAATGAGAGCTTTTTTGGATTCTTCTTTATTAACATAGCTCTCTATTACCTATCTCGCATTTTTGAGTTTTTATTTTTTTCTGTCAAACCAAGATTAGATATTTACATATTAGATCCCCATGTCGCCATGATTTAGAGACGCCTTGCTATGTTGCTTCTGCTTCGTCTTACACGCGTCTTTTTTGCCCTTTCCATTTTTATCTGGTTTTCTTCTGACAATGATATCAAAGTTTTAGCGTTTTGAGCCTCCAGAGAGAAATAAGGGGAAAGAAAGAAAGTGTTTTTGGGATACTATTGATTTGCTTATTTTGTTCTCTTTCGTTTCTTTCTTTTGTTTGTGTGTCTGGTTTATTTTTATAGATCAGACCCAAAACAGAAAAATTAACAACAATGGCGCCTTCGTTCGATTGGTGGGCTAAGGAGGGGCACAGAGGCACACCCGTTGTCGTCAAAATGGAGAATCCCAACTGGTCAATGGTTGAGCTTGAGGGTCCATCTGAGGAAGATTTCCTCATCGGTGACTCACCTGTACGTACCAGAGATAAGTCTCGTAACAAGAATGCTAAGCAGCTCACATGGGTTCTTCTCCTTAAAGCCCATAAGGCTGCCGGTTGTTTAACCTCCATTGCCTCTGCAATGGTCTCTGTTGGCTCCGCTATCAAACGCCGTCTCCGCTCTGGCCGTACCGACACCGACCTAGACGCAGAAGTCGATACCGTCGTCGGCCGGGAAAATGAAAACCCAACTATCAGGACCCGGTTTTATTCTTGTATCAAGGTGTTTCTATGGCTGTCAGTTTTACTCCTAGGGTTCGAGATGGCTGCCTATTTCAAGGGCTGGCATTTTGGTGCCCCGCATCTCCAATTGCAGTACCTATTAGCAACGCCGTTTGGCTTTAAGGACATTTTCAATTCCTTGTATTCTCGGTGGGTTTTGATTCGAGTGGAGTATCTCGCTCCTCCCTTGCAATTCCTCGCCAATGTGTGTATTGTGCTCTTCCTTATCCAGAGTTTGGATAGGCTTATTCTTTGCTTAGGTTGTTTCTGGATCCGATTTAAGAAAATAAAACCCATCCCCAAACAAGACGCAGTTGCCGATCTTGAATCTGGTGAAAATGGTTTCTTCCCTATGGTTCTTGTTCAAATCCCCATGTGCAACGAGAAAGAGGTAATTTTAATTTAAGCTTTCAATTATAGTTGGCTACTTGTTTTGCATCTAAGTTAATTTTGGTTTCAAGGCTTGACTTTTGTTTTTATTACTTCTTAGGTTTATCAACAATCAGTTGCTGCTGTGTGTAATTTAGACTGGCCTAAATCGAAAATTTTAATTCAAGTTCTAGACGATTCTGATGATCCAACTACTCAATCCTTGATTAAGGAAGAGGTGAGCAAATGGCAGCAAGAGGGTGCTCGCATTGTGTATAGACATCGTGTAATTAGAGAGGGGTATAAAGCTGGTAATCTCAAGTCTGCAATGAGTTGTAGCTATGTCAAAGACTATGAATTTGTTGCTATTTTTGATGCCGATTTCCAGCCCACACCTGATTTCTTAAAAAGAACAGTCCCTCATTTCAAGGTATTTTAATTTGATTATTTGTTTTAGTTTTTTATACTGAATTTGAGCTAGGAACTATACAAATGAACAGTTAATTTAGTTAAAATCGATTATGGTATTTATTCAATTATATTGTGGTGGAACTTCAGGATAATGAAGAGTTAGGGCTCGTTCAAGCAAGATGGTCCTTTGTGAATAAGGATGAGAACTTATTAACAAGATTGCAGAATATTAACTTAGCATTTCATTTCGAAGTAGAACAGCAGGTGAATGGTGTTTTCCTTAACTTCTTTGGGTTCAATGGAACGGCTGGAGTGTGGAGGATAAAGGCTCTAGAGGATGCCGGCGGGTGGTTAGAGAGGACTACTGTTGAGGACATGGATATTGCTGTCCGTGCTCATCTTCACGGCTGGAAATTCATTTTCCTAAATGATGTTGAGGTATAGTACTACTCCTTGCTTAGTTTATTATTGTGGATGCTTTTACCATTGATTTCTGTGAGTATATATACGTGGCCAAAAGTATATGGGATTAATAGATAGTCCCTTTTTCTGTGTTCAGTGTCAATGTGAATTGCCTGAATCATATGAGGCGTATAGAAAACAACAACACAGATGGCATTCTGGACCCATGCAGTTGTTTAGGCTCTGTTTGCCGGATATCATAAGATCAAAGGTAAATACTTCCCGGAGGTTTTCTTTGTGATCACTGATTACAAGTTTACCAGTGTGTTTTGACTCCATTTGCTAATTTTGTTTCTAACTGTTTTTGCAGATTAGCATACAGAAGAAGTTCAATTTGATCTTTCTCTTCTTTCTGCTCAGAAAGCTGATCCTACCCTTTTATTCTTTCACCCTATTTTGCATAATTTTGCCCATGACAATGTTCATACCAGAGGCTGAGCTTCCAGCATGGGTTGTGTGTTATATTCCAGCCACCATGTCATTTCTCAATATCCTCCCAGCACCAAAATCCTTCCCCTTCATTGTCCCTTACCTTCTATTTGAGAACACTATGTCAGTGACCAAGTTCAATGCCATGATCTCTGGTCTATTCCAACTTGGAAGTGCCTATGAATGGGTTGTTACTAAGAAGTCTGGTCGCTCTTCTGAGGGTGATCTTGTTTCCTTGGCTGAAAAAGAGCAGAAGCCTCAAAAAGAGGTTTCAGTGCCAAATCTTGAAGATATGAATGAGGAACTTTTGCAGAAGGAACAGAAGGCTCTAAAAAAGAAGCATAATAGGATATATACAAAGGAACTTGCATTGGCCTTTCTTCTTTTAACAGCTTCAGCAAGGAGTCTCCTGTCTGCGCAGGGGATACATTTCTACTTCTTGCTGTTTCAAGGAATATCATTCCTGCTGGTTGGTCTTGATTTGATAGGAGAGCAGGTGGAGTGAAGGATATATTAGATGATTATATAGGGTTTATATGGGTGATATAGATGCAGTAAAACATGTATGCATACCAAATACGAATGTCACAGAACAAGAACTTATTCTGGGAGATAATTAGCGGGCTGAGAATGCTTCCTTTTCTTGATTAGCCTCCTCCCTCCCCAACCCCAATACGATTCTGCTCAATATGAGAAGAAATTGTGTTAAAATGGACGTGGAGAATGACTGACTGCAGTTTGGAGACAGAGAGATTACATAATGTCAAATGCTCTTGATTATATGTAAGGTTTCCTTTTTTCTTTTTTGTTTTTTCATTCTTTTGTTTATGCTTCAATTCTTTTGTAAGAAAAAAATTGTTGTTAAAACATTCAAACAGGGAATTTTAATTACATTTTTAAGGAGGATGGCAGAACTCCACAGGGTGCCTTTTTTACCATAATTAAATCCAAAATTGTGAATTCAATTGTAGTTAATTTTTCAGTAATGGTGAAGAGGAGAAATTGAATCTCAGCTCAGATCCTGAAGGTTTTCTTGATGATGGAAGTAGATTTGGTCATATAATTCTCTCTGGTTTCTCTGAATTTCCTTTGTTTCCACTCACCTTTTAACTCCTCTCTAATTCTTGATCATCTTTCCATATATAATACATACCAGGAATCCATTTTAATTTATGTTCTCAAACTCTCTAGTGTGTTGAGAGACAATTTCAAGGTATGTAGAATTTTATCTTCTCTGCTCTCTTAGTGTGTTGGTGTTTTGAGAGACATTTTCTTGGTACGAGTTACTGAACCCTCGTCTTCTGGTAGTCCTGTTAAGGAATGTGTATATGGTTAAAAGACAATGGCTTACTGATATAATACTATTCGCCTTGCTCAATTAATTTCCCACAAAACATAATAAAGTTTTTGGGTGTTGATTTAGTACATTTATGGAGATTTGGCATTATTAAAGTTTATAAAGATTGTTAAGCTGGAAGTAAATATTAATTAAAGTTGCTAATTAAGCCTAAAGAGAACCCTTAAAAAGTGCGTTGGGATGCACATGGGTATCTGTTTCACATGACATTTTTGGCTGGTCCATTTCAAAATTGTCCCCGCGGAATTTATAGTTGGGATGCAGCTGGACCACCGCCATTGATTTGGACCCTTTAAATCTACTTCCAAAATTTTGATTTGATTTTGCTATGGACATGTTTTATTTCTGTTTTCTGCTTCCTTTCCTTTCCTAAAGGACAAAGTAGATTTTAAGTCTTTTGGATTGATGGCTTATTAGTAATTATATACACTGTTATGTATTATTTATAATATTTTTTTTAGAGAAAAAAAAAAATAAAATTGGAGAGGATTAAACGGGGAAGGCCAAAAATACATGGTATTGAATATTGGAGAAAATCAGATGGTCCACCCTAACAAGTGGAAGGAGTGGCGCATCTGTGAATTTGATGGGCATGTGGCATTTGTTTCTGTGGGGTTGGCTGGTTGTTATTATGTATTGGACGCCCGTACATATTTGTTATCTCTACCTGCACTTTTGTGTAATAAATCCAGCTCACTTCATTAATTAAAAATATATATTCAGATTATCAATTAATTCCAAATCATTCAGATTATATTATGTTGAAGTTTGCTATTAGTTCTTTTGTCAATGAAGTTTTTTTTTAGCATTAAGGTGAGGATTCAAATCTAAATGTACTCACTCCTTTTCTAAATCAATATCATTTAAGATTTTTTTATAGATACTAAGAAGGTTGTATTTAATTAAAATTTTTATAATTTATTTTAAATGAATAATTTTTATAGAGTTTATAAATTTTTAATAATTTTTATTTTCTGCTTATTAAATTACAAAATTTATTATATTAGATTGTATATTTAATAAAATAAGTGACTTTTTAAATTTATTTTTTTATTTATATTAAATATTTATAATTAATAACTACTTTATAATTATATTTTATTTAAAATAATTATTTTTAATAAGTGTTTTTAGGATATTCATTAAAAAAAATTATATATATATATATGCTTCCTTTTTTCCATGGCCTTAAAGCTGGAAACTGCTCACAAAAGGCCAATATTTTCACATGTTATACATCTAATATTGTACTCACATAAAAAGGATATTTTGGCCTTATCATGTTTATATATTTACAATTTTATCCTTTTTATCTCATTTACTTTTTTTTTTTTTATCATTTTTAATATATAAATATATTAATAAATAGTGCATATTATAGTCCTTGGAATCTGTTAACTATTGTGACTTCTTTAAAATTTCATTTTTATAATTGTCATTTTTATTTATTTTCTTTTCTTTTTTAATTTATAAATATTTTTAAATAAGCTAATAACAGTCAAAACTACTTTAGGATTTCATATTTACACTTATGCCATTTATTTAATTTTTAATTTTTAATTAATATATATTTTTTTAATAACCTTACAATAGTTAAAACTATAATGAGTAATGTTTTAAAATATTAAATTTTAAACTAAAATATTTTCTCGTTATCCTAATTAATTATAATTTATCATGTTTGTGGTTTTTTTCTTTTTCTTTTCGTTGTTTTCAATTAATATTTATTTTTGAAATATTTTTTATTTACTTAGTTAAGTATTTTTAATTAATATAATTATAAAAATTAATAATAATAATATTAAACATAGGATATTAATAATAATAAATTTCATAAATTTTTTTATAGCATAAATTTCCTAAAATTTTTTTTTGAAGCAAGTAAGAACTCAAATTTAGTTATGATGATTTTTATTTGAGTAGTATCTGATATGAATAATCAATTCAAATTCAATTCATTTTTTTTTATACTAAAAGAAAAAAAAGACTATTAATAGAGAAATTTAAGAATAATTTCATAATTATTCTTAATAATAAAATAAATGTATAGCTAATTAACAATAATAAGATAGTAAATGTCAAAAAAATGTATTATAAAAATAAAGTAATTATCGATGAAGTTGAAAATTCTCCTATAAATTTGAAATCATTTTAGTTAAGAAATAGCTTCCAATAATGGATAGAGAAAACCATCAAAATTGATATTAATTAGTCCACTCAATAATTAAATGAAAATGAAAGAATAGAATAGATAGATCATTGAAATTTAATTGTTTATTTTATTTATTTATAGGGATAAGTATTATTCTCTAATGAAATATTTCTTTAAATTTGAAAATTTTCTTTTTTTTTTTAAGATTTAAAGTTTAAACATTGATTTCTAATTTTATTTACATTCCATTTGTAAAGTGAACCAAATATATAGAGTTTTTCTAATAGTTGAAGAGATTGAAGAAGTTGTGAAGGAGAGAGGCAAATAGATTAATAAATAGAGTGGGCTTTGGGGAAAACATATATAGAATGGGCTTCGGCCTATATATATGGTAGTTCTTGACTCTTGAGTTTCCTATGAAGTCTTGACTTTTCATGTTTCAAAGACTCCCAACAAGTATGAGGTTTCTACATTCGCTCTCCCACTGCTGTCGATTGTTTTGAAACACCATAGTATAATTTGCAGGTTCATCAACAGTTAAATTTCTACTCATGTCAAGCAGTTAAATTTTGTTAGGCTTCCATCAGGATCAGAGTAATTCAAATTCTTTATAGAATATGAGTTCTAATTACTTTATCTTGTCCTGTATTTCAACCCAACTGAATAAACTTATATAAAATTGAATTCACTAATCTTAATAACTAATTTATGAGATTGATACTTTTAAAATTATATTAGCTGGCAACATTAATAAGACATACTGTCATACACAAATCATTCATGTGGCTTGGGCTTACAAGTGAGATCTATCACTTGGTACAGGCAAGCTATGGTAATTAGGGACAACGTGGGCTGGGTTTTTCTATTTGACATGGTCTTGAAGTTCTCTATCTAATCTGCCATTTTGAATTTCTGATCTGTCTTGAATAATCCAGTACCAATATAACGCAAATGTCCAATTTGACTATGAGCTTGGACTAAGTTATCCGACCCGATAGATATTTGATTTGTTCTTATTCAAACGGCCGAGTTTTACTTGTTTTATTTAATCGTGGTGCGAATTTGGATATTAAAATTATTATCCGTCATAGATTCGAATCGAGTTTTGGTTTAGGATATATCCGACCCATATCTACATCCGACCCGATTATTATTATTATTATTATTTTTACTAAGAAACTCTAATACCCTTTCAATCCCTATATTATTATTCTTAACATTCTTAACAAATGAATTGATATTAAAAATATTAAAAAAAAAAAAGTTAAACATGCTCCTTCCTGCTGTTTGTCCTCGCCCCATACTCGAAACAGGACAGGTGGCAGGGCGAATTCGGGTATAACAATATCTGCCTCATACCCGTCCCGCTACCATCTTTAGTTATGCTATTGATATAATCCATTATAATTTTTCTTTATTATTATTTTTTTAAAAAATATTTTTTAGATTTTTTATTTATTTTAAATGTATAAGTATTCATAAAAATGTATTATATTTTATAAATTCGTATTATATAAATAAAAATTAAAAAAATTAAATATTTATAATAATTGAGTTGAGTTTTTCTATTATATGAACATGACTCGATACTCATGTTAAGTTAAAATTTAATGATATTGATGTGTAGAACATGCATCTTGAAACACATTAGATATTTTATATATATTTTTTTAATTTTTTAAAGATATTAATTAAAAAATAAAAATTTAAATATAATCAAATAAATAAATTTAAAAATAAATTAAATGAATAAAAATGATGATTATAATTTATCATTGAGATAATAATAATTATAAAAAGTATAATTTTATCAAAAAATTTATTTTTTTTATTAAATTTATTTTTATCTAGAATAATTATTTTATAATTATATTTTATTTAAAATAAATATTCTCTTTGAACACTAGTTATAAAAAATGATATTTTTTTTAGAAGAATCCGTTTTGGATAAGTAGATAAGTGGAGGACTAAGAATGAAATAATGGTGACAATTTTTAATTAGGCCCACGTGTAATTCCCCCAGTCCCTTTAAAAATTTTAATGCAACTTAAAATTGAATACAAAGTTATTAGTAAATTTAAAATTATACTACTTCCATTTTTTATATAGTCTGTTTAAGATAGAAAGGAATATTTTTTTTTTATAAGAGATTTCAAGATTGTATTTATTATTTATTTTTAATTTTATCCTAAATTAAGAATTTAATTTATATTTTTAATTTTTTTAATATTAATAATGATAAAAAAATAAATAAAGTTGTATTAGTTATTTTATATTAAAATTAATGCATAATAATTAATTTCTTAATTTTTATACTTTCCTCCAAAACTGACTTATATAAATGAATGGAGGAAGTAAAAAATTACTTATTATTTTTTTATCTGTCGTTTAAGGTTTTGCACACATATTAAAACATTTATTAATTAGATTCAAAATAACTTATTTAATCTTATATACTTAATCTTATATTAAATTAAGTTATTATATTTTAATTAAATACTATAATGACAAAGTAGAAAAAAATGGATAAATATTGCTTTAGAAATTTAAAATGACAATTAAAAATAAAAATAAATAAATTTCTAAAATGATAAAAAAAAAAAATGGAGGTAGTAGTTCTCTAAATTTAGAAATTACAATAAAATCTTAATAAAAGATTAAAAATTATAAACAATGTCAAATGTAATTATAAAATGACTCAAATAATCTTTTTGTTTGGTTTATGAACTTACCATTAGAGTTTCTTTTCCTATTTCAAATTAATCTTATAATTTATATGGGCTATCTTTATAATTTACGTTTAGTATGCCGTAATAAAATATAATTTTACTATGATAGATCAAATTACAAGCTAACATCACATTACATTCTTAAATTGTACGTTTGGTAGGCTATAAGGAAATTACAAGCTGTTAATGGGCAGAAAAATCAGTTGAAAATTAAATGAGGAATAAGACAGGAAGCATGGCCCTGTCTTTGTTGTTACAAAATGGAAATAATCAGATTGCCCCATAACGAAAGTTTTTTTTTTTTTTTTCTATCTTTGACTGGAGAGAAGCAAACCTGCAAAAGTGAAGAACCTTTGTATTGTCTCCTCGTATTAAGAAACAAACATTTTTTGAGACAATTATAACGACTTTCTAAGTCTCTGTCTTAATGTCTTAATGCCATTAAGACAGCATTGTTTTTTTTCTTTCCAATTGAATGCTTTGGTTAGGTCTTAAATAGTCGGCTCTGTTGGCAAATGCTTCACTGTTGTTGCTGTGGTAGATGGAAAAATTATTTACTAGGTAACATTTGTTTTTTTTCCAAAAAAATAAATAAATTACTTATTGTGCTCCTCTGTATTATTGTTGAATTAATTTATGTTTGTATGATAAATTTCAATTTTATTAAACTAATCTCCTTAATTAAAATTAAAATCTAATGATTAATTAAAATCTCAATAGTAGGTTTTTAAATTATGACTATAAAAATTAAATATAAATTTGAAAGAATTAATTTTAAAGTTAGAGTACTTATTTATATATTAACATTATAAGGTTGGAATTTCAAAAACTTATTTGTATTTTAACACTCTTTTAAAGTTATATTCGAATATTTTTTTTTTTGTTAGTAGACAAGAAGCTGGTGATTTAAGTGGGTATATCCTATTTTTTTAGAAAATATAATACACTTTTTCATAATTTATGTTAATTATATATCATGTTAATAAAATATTTAATTTCAATTTCTTTTTTTTAATTATTTTAAATTAAAATGTTTAGATATTAATCATGATTCTATATAATTATATTATATTATATTATTAAAAAATCTATAATTATCTAAGAATTATAATTATGATATTCAATTTTTGTGTTTTAATTTTGACTTATTTTTTTTAATTGTTTATCTTTTAAAGATAATATTATAATTTGTATACAACTAAGGTTAGTATACTATTTTTTATTGTTTATTTAATTTTATATTTATTTTTAAAGCAATAAAATTAATTGTAGATATCTTACAATAATGATGTGTTAATTTAATATATATATATATATATAAGCAAAATTAAATTTAGGTTATATAGAACTTTTTATATCATTAAATGTTTTAATCTTTTTTTTTTTTTGGATTTTAACTATTTTACATCTTATCAATTTAGTATTTTTTATATATTTTATTTTTTAATTGTGAAATTGTAACACCTCAGTTGAAATCTTAGCAGTATAGCTTAGACTTTTAACCAGGTTAGGAGGTGCTTTTATACTTTTGCATGATAACGTGTTATTTGAATTTATAAATGTGATTTTGATGTCCGTATGTTGATAACTTCATGATATTATGCTTACATGACTCAATATGTGATTAGTTTTGAATTGAAACCCTGAATTGAGAAATTCTTAATTTAAGGGTAATTTGGTCATTTCGCACTCTTGTGATACGTGAAATATGTGAGATTGATGAATTTGATATTTTTATGATTTAATTTATTTATAATTGATGAAAATTGAATTTTTGGAATTTAAATATGAATTTGTTGCCATTTGGGTCAAAAGTTGACCAAAATAGTAACTTTGACTTTTTCGATCAAAATTTTATTTCTCCTCGGTACGATTTAATTTAATTATGTGTCATAGTTAGAATTAGTATATTATAGATGATGAACTAAATTAAAAAGGCATGTAGAATTTGTGGAATTATTTGAATTTGAAATTCAAAATTTGAGTGGAGGATGATGTCACCTCCCACTCCAACTAGAGTATATTTTAAAAATTTGTTAAATAAACTTATATAGGTAAATTAAATAAAATTTTCTAAGGTTGGAGAGAGGGAAGGGAGCCGACCACTTAGGGTGGGAAAAAGGGGCAAAAACAATTCAATCAAAACCCATTTTTTTCCCTTCTCCCATTTCTCTCCATGTTCTTCTTTCTCCCAAACCCCCTTTCACTTTCATTCTTCCTCTTCCTTCTCCATTTGAGCTGGCCACTTCCAGCAGCTTTGGGAGGAAATTTCTTCTTCCTTTTTGGTGCTAAAGACTTGCTCCTTTCTTGAGGGGAGCTTAGAGTGAGAAGGGGTTAAGTGGTGGAAGCTAGGGTTCTCCAATTAGGGTTCTACCAAGCTTCTTCTCAAAGGTTTGTTTTTCTTCCTTCTCTTTTCTTTTAAGGGCTGAGATAATGGTTTG
>CANXYC011525786.1:0-12045 GCA_948193065.1 Aleurites moluccanus | reverse complement strand
TATTTAATTATGGAGTTTTTTTTTTTTGCAATAATTTAATATGATTAAATTAATTATCTAATTTAATTATTTACATATGATGTATTTAATTAAATTAGGACCATTGGATTGTGTTAATATTAGGATCAATAAGTCCAAGGTCAAAGGAGTGTGCTTGACCTTTTATTAATGGCATTATTGTCATTAGGCTTATTGTTTTAATTTAAACCGTTAGATTAAAACCTAATTAATTAAGGACCATATAAATATGATGAGATCATAATTAAATCAACCCTAAGTCATAAATCACATTCCTTGGCTGAAAATATTGAGAGAAAACTCAAGAAAGAATTCGGCCACCATTCTTCTCCATCCAAACCGAAAAATCCTAAGGCTTGCAACTAAGGATTTTTGGCACCTCTTTCCTAAAATCTTGTTGTTTGATCTTCATGTAGATTACTAGTCGGGCTTTCCTTATCTTGTGGGAAAGATAATGGTTTGCTATAACCCTTTCTTGGTGATCAAGTAAAGAAAAAGCTTCCAAACACAAGGGTAAAGATCTCGATCTTTTAATTAATCTTAAATTTTAATCAACATAGAGATCTTGGTTTGGGATTTTTTTTGTTTTTTCACTGCACCTAACTGCCTAAATCCCAACATGTACCTGATATTGATGGCCTACAAGGTCAGATTATGAGAGTGGCTCACTATTCATCATATAGTGTACATCCTAGGATTACCAAGATGAACCATGATTTGAGAGATATGTATTGGTGGTCTGGTATGAAGAGAGATATAGCTCGATTTGTCTCTACATGCTTAGCCTATCAGCAGGTTAAGTTTGAGCATCAGAAGCTATCTAGCTTGCTTCAGGAGATTGAGTTGCCAGAGTGAAAATAGGAGCAGATTACTATGGATTTTGTAGTCGGTTTACTGAGGACTATATAAGGTTATGACTCCATATGGGTTATTGTAGATCGATTGACAAAGTCTGCTTATTTCCTTAAAGTGAAGACTACTTACTCTGCAACTCAGTATGCACAGTTGTATATGGACATGATTGTACAACTTTATGGAGTGCTAGTAATGATCATATTGGATAGGGGTATACAGTTTACCTCTCGATTTTGGCAGAAGTTCCAGGAGGCTATGGGAACCCAGTTATGGTTCAGTACAGCTTTCTATCCACAGACCTATGGATAGTGAGAGAGGACTATCCAGACTTTGGAGGATATGTTGAGATTATATGTTCTAGATTTTAAAGGTAACTGGGATCAGTATTTGCCACTGATTGAATTTTCCTACAACAACAGTTACCATTCTTCTATTGGAATGGCTCCATATGAAGCATTGTATGATAGGAAATGTAGACCTCCAGTGTGTTGGGTGGAACTAGGAGAAAATCAAATAGAGGGACCAAAATTAATAAAGAAAACAGTGGAAAAGGTGCCTATTATTAGAGATTGGATGAAGAACGCTTTCAGCAGATAGAAGAGTTATGCTGATCCAAAGCGGAAGGATGTGTATTTTGCAGTTGGTGACTATGCCTTTCTTAAAATCTCACCAATAAGAGGTGTCATGAGATTTGGGAAGAAAGGGAAGTTGTCACTAAGATTTGTAGGCCCATTTGAGATACTTGATAAGATTGGCAATGTGGCTTACAAATTGGCTATTCCACCAAATTTAAGTCATGTTCCTCCAATGTTTCATACTTCTATGTTGAGGAAATAAGTATTTGATCCATCGCATGTATTGGAGGTACAGGATATTGGGGTTAATGAAGACTTGTCATTTGAGGAGCTACTTATAGAGATTGTAGATAGATAAGTCAGGCAACTGAGGAACAAAGAAATCCCAATGGTTAAAGTGCTATGGAGGAATCATTTGATGGAGGAGAGCACATGGGAAAGCGAGCAGGACATGAAAGACAAGTATCCATTCCTGTTTCAACATTGATATATATATGTATTTTAAATTCGAAGACGAATTTATTTGAAAGAGGGTATAATGTAATACCCTATAAAAGATTACTATGTTTTTATGATTAAAGTTCTCAGTATATGGCTTGAAATTATCGAAATGAGTAAAGATAATTTTAAAAACTCAGTTAAAGTGAAAACGGAAAACTTTTTCGAAAAATATCGGTGTCGATATCACTGCCACAAAAATAACAGTCTGGTCGACGGATGAATTTCTAATTTTAACTAAAGGTAAATGATTATGTATATGCATATGTGAATATAGTAAAAAAGAAAGAGGTGAAAAATGTTTACGAACACTGAAATAGTAAACGATGGCAAAACCGTAAATAAATGGAACTTTAGAAGTATAGTGGAATTTGGACTATCTGAGTTCAGAACAACTCTGAAACTATTTTTATTATAAAGTATTAATAAAAATAAGATATTTGAATATTTACTTTGAAATTCAAATCTTGACGAAATTGTCAGAATAAATTACCGAAGGAAAATATGGCAAAAGCACAATTTAAGGAAAGTTTAATAACCAAAGTGAAATTTGCCAAATGTGACTTATTATATAAGCCACACTTAGAAATTTTTTGGTCATTTCTCTTCTTTCTTTGTCCGAAATTTGCTCTTCCATTTCCATTGAATTTTCTTCAATTTTTGCTAAGGAAAATCCATGAAAACTTGAAATAAATTGCATATTCTTCATACTCCATCCATTTGCTACCATAGAAAAAAAAAAAGAAAAAAAGAAAAATTCAAGAACAAACAACTAAGGGATTTCGGCCAAAGCATTAATTTGAGGTAAATTGTTGCTTTGTTTGATTTTATGGTTGATTTAGGGTTATTAGATGTTAGTAAGATTAGGTAATGTGTTTAATTGCATCAATTGATGTATATAGCCTTTTTGCCCAATTTTCAAACCCTAAACCTAAGTTGCATAATTTGATTTTGTGAAATTGGATTAGTATGTATAAATTGAGTGTAGAATAAGTTAATTGGAAGTTAATTGATGGGTAATTGATGGTTGAATTGTTGTAGAAAATTCAATTGAAGGAAATTGCTCATTTTTCCTACTTTGAAGAATTTGAAGAAATTGGTGGCAAACCAATTTTTCTAGGTGATTTAAAGTATTAGGTGAGTCTTTTATGTATCATATGTAATGCCTAAAGTGTTAAAATGCCAATTGGAATTCATATGCAAAAAGGGCAAAGTGGCCGAACCAAATTAGGGCAAATTGCCTTTGATTTTTGCTTCATTTTAGTTTGTTTTTCCTAACCCAATTTGATCCATTTAATGATATTTATTTATGTGTATATAATGCCTATGGAATTGCTTACAATGTGTGTATTTGTTGATATTTGAGGCAATGTCAATATTGCACCAAAACCTTGCCAAAATGTCATTTCATTGTTGCACATAATGTGTTAGATAAAATACCTAGCTTAAAAATCCATAGGCCAACCATTGAATGTCATTGTCGCCAGCGATGATGGCATGCCAATTACGTCAATTTTTTGTTCATAAATGACCAACTTATGTTTGATCCCATTGTTGGTTGCTAGACCTTTGGTCATTATATAATCAATTGTTATTCATATCTTATTGATTCTATTGCTCATTGAATTTATTGATGATGAGTTATTGATACTTGGTGATGCCATTATTGTGAAATGGTATCTATTGATATGTTTATTGATTCTGATGTGATTTGACAGAGCTGCCACCCTGACAGGGTAGTGAGTATATACTGTCGACATTATACACAATGTATTGTTATTATGCCCTAACTAGGAAGGGATATCAGTCCTAGTCATAAGACCTGATCCGTCTTATGTTTATTGATATTAGATTGATTTATGCTTTACACATTTCTATGCATATGGCTCTATATCTATCATTATCTATCTTATCCATGTGATATATCTTCCATGATATAAGTACTAACTTTACATTCATATTTTGTACTTGACTTTATATCCAGAGATTTTGAGCATATTGATTTATTTATATCATCTGCCTATTGTTTATTGATATTTCATTACCTATTTTATTGGTCGATGCATATTAGATTCACTGAGTATCATTTATACTCTCCCTCTCACTGTTTCCCATCTTCAGGTGCAAAGTAGGAGGCATATATCCTAACATTTTGACTCTCTGTAGATTCTATAGTTTTATAGTAGTGTAATTATATTAAACACTGAATATTTTTGTATGTTCATATCCTAACTGCTCCATGGGTTATGTATGGATATTTTGGAGTATAAATGTATAAGAATGAATTATAGAAAGTAATAGAATTAATGACAGAGTAAATAGTGCTTATATGAGTGTATGATTAAAGTCTGATATGAAATTGATGGTAGATGATTCCGCTATGATATTGATATAGTATGAGATTGCATTGATGTGATTGAAAGGTTCTATGGGTGTCGGTCACCTCTGGCATCTCCAGTACCCTAGGACCATCGCGGCCTCCGCCAGTGGGTCATGACAATCAAGAAATAGGAGGAAAATTTTCAAAGTGTCCTCAAGTATACCTTAGATGCTCAATAAGCCCACTTTGACAAAGTATTAATAGCTTAACAGACCAGCTTCAATAAAACCATAGTTTCCCAACAAGCTAGTTTTCTAAAGCAATAGACTATGTGGCCAATACTATAAACTTCCAACATCATACCATCATTGGTGAGGTGAGGGAGATGATGAACCAGAATTGAGCCAACCTGATTCAATCAAGCTCATCAACTATATCTAGTGCTAACCTAGGGTAGCACCGGCATGTCAGCAAATACAAATAATACCCCTTTTGTTTCCTTGAATTATTTTCAATGAAGCAAAATTATTACCCACACACTAATAGAAAAGTCTGAAAGGTGCAACACCATTATGCTTGAGCAAAATCACCTAGTAAAGAAAAAGGGTAACAAAATGACACTTCCACTTTCAGAGGAGTTACATAGAAAAACAAGGGAGAAGCTACCATTATATTGGAGAAAAGGAAATTTACTAATTTGGGTAAGCCATTGAGCTTGATCTACAAGGAAGCATTGGAATCCAAGCTGGACATACCTTTAAAACAAAGACCACCTCCAAACACTTTATCCAAAAGCTGGAACATGAATGAATACTATGAATATCACCAAGGCCATAGGCATAAAACTGACATGTGAAAAAACCTGAGGCAGAAAATCCAAGACCTTATTGAAGATGGGAACATCCTTCCCCCTGCCCAGCCATAATCCAGCATCCCCACTAATCTTTGGATTGTCTTAAGAGTAGAAGTATACCCTATAAAACCTACTCCAACCACTCTTCCTCTACCACAAATTGTTACTATACAAGATAGCCTGCCTTGATGAAACCGAGCTGGAGTCCAAGCCATCCGAGTAATCCAAATCTGAACTTGAGTCCAAGTCGTTCGAGTCTGAACTTGAGTCCTAGTCGTCCAAGTCTGAGTCATTGGTTTCCCTTATTAGTTCTGAGTCTATAAAAGACCTTTCCGATATTTCTTTTAACTTTAATGTAACTCATTATGATGGGATTTTTTCTCATAATAAAATGTTTGCCTTTTCTTCTTATATTCCTTTGCTAAACTTTTCTTTCATGAATCCAATCAGAATGAGACATCAAAACAAAATGAAATAATAATAAAAAAAAGAGAAAATAAAGAATCAATTAATTTTGGCACAAAAAATAATCCAAAATTAATATCATGGCTCGTGGTCCCAAAAGATTCTAAAATTTAAAGATTGTTTTGTATGGAAATCTAATGATATAATAGAAATGGATCCAAGCATTGTAGTTCACAATATCCCAACTTGAGAGCATATGAAGCCTGTTAAGTAGAAATTGAGAAGGAAGAAGTTGCCAAGCTGCTAAAGAACAAGTTCATTGAACCGATCTCATATCCTTCATGGTTAGCATACATAGTCCCAGTACCCAAGAAAGATGGGAAGGTAAAGATGAGTATGGATGGCTCACACTTTCAAAAAAGAAATAGTTAATCTATTCAAAAGGATCCAACATCATAAGTTTTCACTTTACCGTCCTCAAACGAACGAGGTAGTTAAAGCAGCAAATAAGACTCTCAAAACCATTCTACAAAAGATGATCACTATTATAGAGATATCATACCTCCATTAGCACTCCAACTGGGCAACTCCCTATTTTCTTAGTTAGTGAGTAATATAAACAGAACTATAAAAACCTGATTCTCCCAAAAAAAGAGAATTGAAAGTGCAAAAAATGTAAACGGAGATACGCAGGCAGCCCATTCTAGGTACGATCCAATATCATAATAAAATTATCATTTTTGTGTTAAGATTAATTGACTCTTGCTTGCTAAGTTAAAAACTGAATAAGGCAGCTTCGGAAAAAAATTAGAGTAGCTCGACAAGTCGAAAACTCAAAAGGGTAGCTCAGAAAAAAATTAGAGCAATAAAAAAAAAAGCAAAAGAAAATTAAAAAGTCTCATTTTGGTTATCCTTGATCTGACAAGAATTCAAAAGGTATAAACCATAAGTCATCATCCCATTCATCATGGATTCCTGTCTTGTCTCAATACAAATCATATAAGTCACCCTATCTCATTCATTCCATTCAAAAAGTCAGTATCATAAGTCAAAAATCAAGCTTCCATATTGTTTTATTATAAAGTCAAATTCAGAGTCCAAACAACCAAGTCAAAATATATATAAAAAAACTTATCTACTCCTAGGTGGATAAAAGCAAAGCAAAAAAAGCAAAAGTCCTAACTACAAGTCCTCCTTCTCCTAGGATGGATATCCCTGCCATCATCTGAGTCATCATCAATTTGTCTCTTTCCAAGTACTTTATCAGAAGCTCTATCTACTGTCATAGACACCAGGGTCAACAATCTCCTTATTTGTATCCATCATCTCTGTCACTCCACTTGTTGATGTCTCCGTAGCAGTCACAGCTCCATCATGTGTCTCTATCCCTGCATCTAGCTCTTTTATCAAGGTGGATCGCTTGACCTTCTCAATAAACCAAAATGAAATGATAAACCAAGCATCATATATGATAAACCAGTTGGTCTGACAAAAGAATAAAACCTCCTCCAGCCATTCATTATGGCTCGAGCTATTGTAGCATTAATCAGTGAAGTAGGAAAGATAACCTTATCTGGTGAAAAAACCTAAAATTGACCCATCCACCTCATAATCCTAGCACCCTGATAGAAGGAAGTCAATCTCATGCCCATCAAGTACATTATTCTATAGATAAAGCTTATTGTAATGAAAGAGCCCCTCAATCTTGCAAACAACAATCCAAGTTGTGTAAAGCTTTATCCGACCAAACAAATGACCAAACCTTATCATTAGCCTTACCATAGTTGACCTTAGCCAAACTGATAGAACCAATCAACCTCAAAGATAAACTTGAGTATAGCTTCTTAAAAGTAGTTTGAACTAATCTAACAGGACCAATAAACCTCAAGACTAAACATGTCCATAGCTTCCCAAAAATAACCTTTAGGCAATATCTGACCTTAGTCTTCCAAATTAATCTTTAAACCAAGACTGAGCATAGCATCATTCTCAATCCAGCATACTTAGCCCAAACTGAATGTGACTTTAACCAACAGCATTGTTAAAACCTCACCTTTCCACTGGCACTGCCAAATAGAATATCAATTCCCTCTTAACCTTCATGACCATCAAAGTGATCTAAGTCATCATTCTCCAAAAGTGGGCCATCACTTCGAATCAAAGTCCCCTAAAATGGGTCCTCTCTACAAAACCCAAATTCAAACCCTTTATCTAAGATCAACCAAATCTCACCTATTTATCTAAAATCAAAATAAACCTCACCTTTTGTTCCAAGATCAAGCCCTAAACTTAACGTTTGATCCAAGATCAAACCAAATACAAACCCATGATCTAAGATCAACCAAATCTTGCCCTTTGATCCATGATAAAAACCTCACTCCTTGATCCAAGATCAAGCCCTAAACTTAACTTTTGATCCAAGATAAAATCCTATTCAAACCTATGATCCAAGATCAACCAAAATCTCACCTTTGGTCTAAGATCAAACCCTATTTATACCAATGATCCAAGATCAACTAAAATCTCAACCCTTGATCTAAGATAAAGCCCCAAACTTACCCTTTGATCCAAGATCAAACCCTATTCAAATTCATGATCCTATATCAACCAAAATCTCACCATTTGATCAAACCTAATCCAACCTTTGATCCAAGATCAAGTCCTTAATCTTACCTTCAAAGACCATTAAAGTGACCAAGTCACCCCTTTCCTCAAATCACCTTCCCTTGAAAGGTAGGGCATCCTAATAAAACTTCGATGAAAAATCTGACATTTCTCATAAATTGTCACCCTAACACCTTAGCAGTTTAGGGCAGCCTTTCACATGTTCAAGGTATCTAATTCATCAATTCTTGTTTGCCTAGACTAGACATAGGATGCACTTCATACACGACTCAAAGTCTCAATTTACATTGATCAAAACTTTTCAAACCCTCCAAGGGTAATTGCATTTTTCAAACCTAGAATGAAATTAGGTTTGCATTTTCTAAAAAATAAAATTATCTTAAGATAGTTTAGGTTTTCACTTCTATAACAGCCTAACATAGAGTTAGGACCTGTATTGCATCAAACTACTTTTCAAATTACAATATAGTAAAATCATTTTAAGCTCAAATAATCCTTAGTAAAACAAAATCATTTTAAACCCAAGTAAACCTTGGCAAAACAAAATCATTTTAAGCCCAAATAACCTTTAGCAAACTAAAATAATTTTGAGCCCAAGTAACCCTTGGCAAAACAAAATCATTTAAAGCCTAAGCAACCCTTGGCAAGATAAAATTATTTCAAGCCCAAACAGCCCTTGGCAAGACAAAATCATTTTAAGCCCAAGCAACCTTTAGCAAACCAAAATCATTTTATGCCTAAGTAACCCTTAGCAAAACAAAATCATTATAAAAGCAGCCCTTGGCAATTGAATCATTCAAAGACTACGTAAACCTTAGCAAATCAAAAATTATTTTCAAAGCCCACGTAAATCATGGCAAACCCCAAAATTATTTTTAAAGCTCACGCAAACCATAGCAAATCAAAAGTCATTTTCAAAGGCCACATAAATCGTGGCAAATCAAAAATCATTTTTGAAATCCAAAATCATGTTTCAAATCCAAAATCATTTTCAAAGCCTATGCAAACCATGGCAAAACAAAAGTCATTTTCGAAGCCCATGTAAACTATGGCAAATTAAAAATTATTTATCAAATCCAAAATCATTTTCAAAGCCTACGTAAATCGCGGCACCTCAAAAATCTAATTTCAAATCCCTCATTCTAAGGTTTTCTCATTTTGGCTTATCAGACTCATCCTAAGATAGCCTAAGGATATCTTTACCCAATCTGATCGTAGTAGCTTGTGTTCCCTATCATCACGATTACTTTTCTAGAAAAGTAACCATGATGAAAGGCAGCTGTGAACACGTGATTTTGCACCCAAGCAGACTTGAGTCATAACTGACTAATTAGTAATCGACCGGAGATCAAAGTCGACTCTAAATATAGACAAACTGAATGATGCCAAGCTGATTGGCATCAACTGGAGGTTAAACCACCGCGAATCGAGCAAATCAAATAAGATAAGCATCAAAGCAAACTTGGTGGCAGCTAGCCTATGCTTTAGCAGTAGTGCAAGCCTAGTTAGCGATGCCACCAATGGCACAAGCAGCCTTTGGCGGCTCTGCCACCTAGGCTAGCTTCTACTGCCAGTGAAGCCTCAAGTTACCTGCTAGCCAAGCTTTCATCTGCCACCAAAATTCAGCATAGGTGCCACCAAACCCAGAACATGAACCCCACATTGATTTTCCTTTAATTTTTAGTCTATAAATATAAGCCTCATTTCACTTCTCAAAACACATTGACACGGACTCTCATTAAGTTACAGAATAGCTAAGTCAAATTTTTCTTAGTTGGTTCTCCTTTCTCCCCCAATACTCAGTTTTCTTTATTATAAGTAGTTCACTTCTCTTTGATGTCAAACTGAGTTCTCTAACTCTATTTAAGTGGGAGGAATAGAAAACCTAAAGCAATCTCTCTTTGAGTCAATCTAGAAGCATCACCATCGCGTTAATTGAACTCTGATTTGGATGAACTCTAAGAAGGCATCCCCTACAACTTTTACAAAATCCAAAGTTGAACTCCAATCCAAGTGAACTTTAAGAAGTCATCCCCTACAAAGCAAGACCTGACCCTTTCTAAGAAGGCATCCCCTTCGAAGCAAGGTAATATGTTCGTACCTCTGAAATTAATTGGTATAAATCAATTAAAAGAACCATAAAATCAATATTTTCTTAAAATCAAATCAACCCCCTTCAGAAGAAAGGAGAACTATATGGGTTTTGATTCCAATTCAATGGGATACGTAAGCAAGCTGTTTCACAGCTTCAAATCCAAAAACACCAAAAACTCTTTTTTTTCTTAATCTAATATATTTTAATGTTATTTTGGGGAATGTGTTGTTAATCTAGAATTCTCATTGAGGGATAGAGTTAACATCCCCTATTATTGGCTTTTTGATGTAATTAAACCTCTTTTATCTTATGCTCTTTACTTTAGCGCCATATATATATGTTCTTTACTTTAATGTTGTATATATATGTTTTATCATTCTTTATTCATTCATTATAATTGTCATCTTATAATTGTTCACGAAATCTAAATTTTGTAAATCAATTGTTAAATGATAAGCCAAAATGAGAATTATTGTAAACCAAAAACCTAGTCTCCGAACTCAGTCCCGGTTCGAAGGTCTTTTGATTTTATCCTTGTGCTTTAAATTGGAGTAAAATTGGGTTTTTTCTTTCTTTCCCTTAAAAAATAAAGGTGGCAACTCTACTAAATTTCAAAATAAAAGATTAAAGATCAATTTGTAAATGCAAGACCAATGTTGCCTGTCGTCCTTAGGAAACTGCCCCCTTAATGAGCATCTCAATACTCGAGCGAGGCCTCACAATAGGCACGACTCAATATAGGTGATTGTGGATTATTTGATAAAGTCTACTCACTTTTTACTAGTTAAGACCATATATTTTGCCTCCCAGTAAGCCTAATTGTATATTGATGAGATAGTGAGACTTCATAGAGTTCCAGTCTCAATCATATCAAATAGAGGAACTCAATTCACGTTGAGGTTTTAGAAGAAGTTTCAAGAGTCATTGGGTGCACTTGGAGTTCAGCATAACTTTTCATCCCTAGACATATAAGCAATTGGGACCATCCAAACTCTAAAAGACATACAAAGAATGTGTATTCTAGACTTTGGAGAAAATTAGGGCAAACACTTGCCATTGATTGAGTTCGCCTATAATAACAACTACCATTAATAAGATGGCATCCTATGAAGCTTTATATGGTAGAAAATGAAGATCTCCTTTGTGTTGAGATGCAGTGGGTGAGAATAGTTATGGTAACACTTCAAAACAAAGAAATCTTATGGTAAAAGTTTTATGGAAGAACAAAGTTATGGAGGAGTGTACTTGGAAAAGTGTGCAAAATATATAAACCAAATATCCCAATTGTTTCAGACGTAAGGTAATTTCTTAAAAGTTAAAGGATGAATTTTCTTTAAGGGTGAAGAATGTAATTGTCAAGACTCGGTTTCCCGGACCGCGACGGTCCTAGGGCACAGGAGATGCCAATGGCGACCGACACCTGTAGAATCCAGTATCACATGCATCATCTATAAACCTCAATATATATATTCATATTAATTAATTACCAGTCATTCTGTTAACCTGTCATGCATTTTGTAATCATTCTGTAATTGGTTGTAACATTCCATAACTCATATCATGCATCATCATATACCTAATATATCATCAACATAAATAACAATATCATCATCACATACATGTTCATCTCCTAGCTAACCCTTATATACCTATGGAACAACTAGATAATGAACATCAAAAATAATACAGAATCCAGAAAATATACATCAAAAACCTATGGCAGATATCCCAAGATGACAGAAGACAAGAATCTGCAATCTACTCTTCTCCTGAAATGGGTAAACAATGAAATAGGTGAGTA
>CANXYC011525662.1:0-11861 GCA_948193065.1 Aleurites moluccanus | reverse complement strand
GGGACGTTGTATTCCCTAGTGCAGTGCACTTTATGATAGTGCTGAGTATTAAAGTTCAAAAGTAACCCAAATCCTGTGATATCATATGTGTGCTACCTTTTATTATTTAAATAGTTATTATATCATTATTCTTACATTTAATTGCTTAATTATCCATATGTTATGTTATATCAAATCCTTTGGATTATATATATATTGGCATTGCTATCTTTAATAAGCATTTACTGCATCTTTATACATTTGAACTCACTGAGTATTTTTATACTCATTCTCTTAGTGTTTAAATTTTTCAGGTCTTCAGTGAGGTGCGTTCTTTCCATTGGCATATCTTCTTCTGCCTTGAAAGTGTTGCGTTTGCATGAAAATATCGACTCCTAAAAGCTTTGTAAACAATGTATAGACTAGTATTCCATGGTACTGTATATAAGTTTTGGCATGTAGATATAATTATAAGCTTGCATATATATAATGTTACTTGTTAATGATATTATGTTTGTTGATATATATGGATGAGTTGTATGATTAGATATATATATATTGATATTGAGATGGATGATGGAGATCCAGAGGGATCAGTAGTTTGAGAATGATTGTGGGAATTATTTGAAGTGTTATTTGTTTGTTTGTTTTTGGGCATAGTCCTATTATAAAGGAGGTGCTGTCGAATTTTCTTCAGCATTTCTAAATTAATTAAGCTATTTTGTCTGTTGCATGCCATATAGATAGTTCATTGGATTCTGTGTGGTATTGGTCGCTTATGCATCACCCGTACCCTAGGATCGTTGCGACTCTCGGGATGGGTTGTGACATTATTATATAAGTGTATTTGAGACAAAGGATTAAACAGAAAGTAAAATCCATAAAATTAAAGTTTCACATTAGATTGAAATACACATTATAAGAATTAAGTAAATATTTATTAACACTTAACATATTTAAAATTAATGTGCATATGAAATTATTATAAATGGACTAAATTCAAATTAATTTAAGTTTTTTGTTTAACTTCGCTATGTACGTATGTATGTATGAGCTAATTATATAGATATGCGTTATGGGTTGGATCGGTTTACGGATTAAAATATATGTAAAATTTAACCTAACTCACAAAATGCGGATTCAAAAAATTTTGTTTGTAAAAAAAGGGATATTTTGTAAATATTTTCACTATATTAATAATACACTACAAATCTCAATATTTTATAAGAAATTGAAAATTTTTATAAAAATGGATGATATTTTATAAATGACGTTATTTACAAAATAATACACCACAAACCCTAATATTTAGTAAAAAGTGAAAATTTTTGTAAAAATTAGTTGTATTTTTGTAACACCCTGAATATTTATAATTACACATAGGACCTAGTACCCAAAAATTTCTATAATTATATATAGGACACTAAAATTTTTATAATTAATTTTATAGTTCCTAAATAGATAATTAGATGTAAAATAGCAACTTAGTCCCTAATTAGACATTTTTAAGTAAAATAGCATTTTAGTACCTAATTTTCGAATTATGTACCTAAATTAAATATTTTAACACATAATTTTACCCAGATAATTATGGGACCTAATTATTTCGTGAAAAATTATTTATGGGAATTATTAATATCGAAATTGGGTTTTGGAGTCATTATGCAAATATTAAAAAGTTTTGGGTCAATTTGCAATTAACAAAAGTTGAGGCAAATTTATAATTTTGAAAAGTTACCAAATATCTAACACATTCTAGACTTTTCTCTAAATGGTCATTAAGTCCCCTCTCTTCTTCTTCTTGCCGAGAATTCTATTCTTCACTCCATTTTTCTTTCTTTTTTCTCCATTTTCTTCCATACAACCTACATAAAACTCAATCCCCAAAAATCTTATACCTAAATTATCATTTAATTACATCCTAACTACTAAGATTTCCATTAAATCACCAAAGAAAAACCTAAAGTTTCAAAGGAGCTAAATTTAGGAAATTGAAGAAATCAAGAATAAAAAATTCAAAGGAGAAATGGTGATGAGAATGATGAAGGACAAGTTGACATAGGTAGAGTTTTAAAGCTTTAAATATGAAATTGGTTCAAAAAGCCATCAAGGTGAGTTGTAAATGCCTTATTATACATAAAATTACTAAGATTAAATTTTTTGGAAACCTCCCTTTGATTTCCCTAATATGGCAGAATGGCCTACCCTTTGAATTCCTTGAAATTTTGTTGCATTTTGGCTTGTATTTTCTTTAGTTCCATATGTTAATTGCATGAAATTGACACTTGGATAATTTCCTTGTATTAAATTGTTGTGGATTGATCAATTGGTTCCCTAAAAACCAACCTAAACCTTTGTCAAATACTTGAGAAAATCATGCCCACAATGTGTTTATTAAATTGCCCCAAAGAGTCCAACTTCAATTCCACTAAATGTTCAACCTTGAATCTAATATCATTTTATCCATTGAAGCCTACAAAACATAATTTGCTCATACCTCTTGATATTTTGATTCAAATTCATATGAGCTTACCTAGCTAATAATTAATATTTTATTGTTACTATGCTTAATTTGTTACTTGAATATGCCATTGAAATATTTTGATTGAATTGATGTGATTTCTCCTATATTATTGATAAGGAATTGAAGCCCGATTGTAACTATAATATTTGTGTACCATAGACCCAATGACATGACAGAACTATCGTCCAACAGGATAGTGGATAAATACTATCGCAATGTGCACATTGTAATTTTATAACCCTAGCTAGGAAGGGTGAGGTCCTAGTCATAAGGTCTAATCAACCTTATATTTATATAAGAGTTAAAGCTACTAATAATATAGCTCACGAGATCTACATGTGTACGAGACCCTTTATCTGTTGTGTTATTATTACTCTTTATTGTACCTACCATTGACTATAAGACCTAATATTAATTTGTTGTTCTTTATTACCATTCTACTTTGATGAACATTTGGTGGATTATTTAACCCTTTATTAAATCTGTTGTGCATGATATTGTATTTACAGCTCACTGGGTAGAAATACTCACTCCTTTAGTTGTTTAACATTTTCAGGTCAGGAGTAGAATTAATGGTTCTGAGGTCTTATTCTTCTACAAAGGAATTGAGTTATTTTGTAATGTAAATATTCTAAAATACTCTATTCGTTACTCTTTGATAGCTCCATGGTTAGATTAGAACTATTTTGTGGATTGTAATTAATAAACTTAGTAGCATGAATTAGAAAAATATCGTGTGTATAATATGATATATATTTATATATGTATGGTTTGATGTTAATATATAGGATAATGTGAATTGTGCTATGAATGTTATACAGTTGAATTGATATAGGATTTGAGCAATACAGGTAGTTAATGAATTTTATAGCAGGGGTTCTATGGGTGTCGGTGTAGGCGAATCCCACACCCTAGGACCGTCATGTTCTATTTTTTTGGACATGACAAACTTGGTATCAGAGCTTAGATTTAGGAGTATATTAGATAAGTGTGAATTACTAGGATATAGGTAAAATCATGGAGCATAGGATTTCCATATCGTCATTTGCAGTAAACATTATTGTTGTGTTTAATCTGCATTATTCATTATATGACATATCTCATGTTTCTTTCTTACAGTGATCAAGATGCCACCGATAGGTAGTCTATGTGGTAGACACCGAGGTAGAGGTCAGGATAAAGTAAACGTCATACCCCAACTCCAATGGTGCGATGGTCCTAGGGCAAGGGTAGGCTTAAGGCCACCATAAACCCGTAGAACTTCCATATCCTAGATCCCATTTATATTATACATTCATATTAGATATAAATATCATACAATAATCATTTCTACGATAAATATAAGAATAATTCATATTTTTCTTTTTATATCATCTCATAAATTTTCTCTTGTTTCTTACTGATCAAAAGATGCATCCCACATCACGAAGGAATAAAAGTAACCCAATAAATCATACATCAAAATATTATCATCCCCAATGACTAACTACGGAGCTCTAAAGTATACTCCCAATACATATTTTGTCATAATATCATTCAATGAATATACATCATCATATTCCAAAATAATTACAATGAAGGCTTCTTGGAAGAATGAATCAAGAAGCTAGATCTTCTCTACTAGCTCCCTCATGAGCTACCCTATCACCTGAAATCCACAGATGAGGAGTGAGCCTTCAACTCAGTAAGATACGAACATGCAATAAGAAAGAAATACATATACATATATATAATCTGAAAGAAATAACAATTTTAAAAACATGGGTACAAATCAGAAAGTGGTTAGGCTTACAAGAAACAGAGTGCTCACAATCGAATAGCACTATCAAATATCATGATAGAACTACTGAGTGCATCAGTAGCCATGCTACCTATCACAATAGAGCGCATCAGTAGTCCTTGCTACCTTATCGCAAACGCATGCTTGGCCAGGCATATGCCTAGAGCTCGTGGTCCCCCCTAGGTGGAACACTGGTATAGTAACCCTACCAGCTACGTTCCCAAAGTGCACGATGGACCAATGAATTTACTCTCATTGGGAAGAGCGTTCTATCCATAGGGTCATATGGTTTCATCTTACAAAAAAAAATACTGGTCATAAGACCATCAACATATATCATAATTTCAATCAATTTTAACAAGTAATAAGCAAATAGGAATCATGTGAACTTGATCCAAGAAAATTGACCAAGTCACTTACATTATATTCATATATATAGAAATCACATGTAATAGCTGAAAATTTTCAGTTTAAAGGTATCATAGAATTTATCATTTCATAGTCTGATAATACAATATCAAGCATATAAGAATTATGTGGGTGAACATTAAGAATATTTGATCATATTATTTCAAGGAAGTAGCAAACAAATGCAATGTTCATACTTACCTCTTACACAATTTTATCTTTGAATTCCTTTCAGCAATTTGGCTCACACAATTCAACATAATTTCCTTGATTTCTTTCTCCTAAGAAATTTCCTCAAATATATAAAATTAAGGTTTTCCTAAATCAATAATATTCAACATGATTTCTAAATATTTAACCATCTTAGAGTTTCTATTCTTAATTCTCATTATCAATTTAATTCATCTCTTACAGAAAAATCTGCATTTAATTCGAATTTACTATTCATGACAGTCCATTAATTCAGATTTCTCCAACATTAATTATAATGTATAACCTTAAAATGGTTGCAATAACTTCTATACACCCATAATTAATTATTCTAACTGCCAGACTTAATTAATCTAAAAGAAAAATGAAATTTTTTTTGAAGAAATTTACCTTATTTCTCCAATACTGAATTCCTGAGGTATTATGCTTAAATCCGATGATTTCTGCCTTGAAATATGCTAATATAGAATTCTAATGCATTAATTTTTAGTATTAATGCCTTAGACAAGAAATAGAATTGATCTGAGAAGAATAGAAGAAGAACGAAGAAAGAAGAAATAAAATTGTGCAGAAAACGCTATTGGACGCTGGGGTTAAATAGGCCACTGCCCAAAATTCTGCTCGCCAGTTCGCCATTCCCAACTCGCACTTCCCAGCTCGCCAAATTCTCCTTGCAAACTCCTCCTCGCATATGCCGCCTTGCATATGCTGCCTCGGCAATGCCTCTTCGTATAATGCCACCTCGCCTATTTCTCTTCGCCAAACGCTACTCGCGAACTGCCACTTTGCACATTCCCTCTTCGCCAAACCTTGCTCGTGAACTGCCACTTCGCTAAATAACTCTTCGCCAAACTCTCTTCGCGAACTTCCTCTTCTCGAACTCCCTCTTCGCCAACTTCCTCTTCGCGAGCTTCCTCTTCACATATGCTTCTTTGCCAATTGCCACCTCAGAAATCTCTCTTGGCTACTTCGCTAGCTCGCATTGTCGGCTCGCAAATGCCACCTCGCATTTTGCCAGCTCTCCATAACCAGTCTCTGCCCAAACTGAGACTCTTCCCTGATAACTTATACTTAATCAGCTTGTAAATGAGCTACAAACATCCAAACTTCCTTATTCTTTTTGCCACTTAAAATAGACATGCAGGGGCTCAACATGTCCAAAATTCAAATCATAAAGGCAACTACACTAACTATGGTGACTTTCTAAATTCACCCCAGACCTATTGCCCCAAAATCCATCCGAACAGACTAGATAAATTCCACTCTCTACTGAGTTATACTAATCCAAAATTCCTAAAATTTTACAGCTAGCATCACAATACACAAAGAAACATTTCCCATGTTTACACCTTTGGCTCAAACTATCTCAGTTATTCCCAGAAATTTCAAACAGACACAGACTTCCTGTAGAAATACTAAACAAGACAAGTCCTGCTCAAGGAGACATAACTCCTCACACACATAGAATTTTATCAAACCATTTTACAAAATTTAAGATGAAACATAAATCCACAACTTTTATATTTTACACTATATCAAATTATTTCTTTAAGATCAAGCATTCAACCTCACAAAATCCTGTAACCCAGAAATTTCTGGATTCCTCAAATATTCTCATACTTAATTAATTTAAATTCATGAATTACACAATAATTAAAATACAATAAAAATGGCAGATATTACATTCCTCCCCCTTAAATAAATTTGTCCTCGAATTTATAATAACTTGCCTCAAACCTGAAAGAGATGTGGATATTTATCTTGCATGCTTTGCTCACTCTCCCATGTGCATTCTTCCAAAGCTTGATTTCTCCATAGGACCTTAACCATTGGTATCTCCTTATTCCTTAGCTTTTTAACCATTCGATCCACAATGGAAATTGGAGTTTCCTCATACATCAAATCCGTTTGGAGGTCCACTTCTGGTACTTGAAGCACATGAGAAGGATCGGCAACATACTTCTGAAGCATCGATACATGAAATACTGAATGCACCTTTTCCATGCTAGGAGGCAAAGCCAACTTGTATGAAACCTCCCCAACCTTACTCAGAATCTCGGAAGGTCCTATAAATCGTGGAGACAACTTGCCTCTCTTTCCAAACCGCAAAACTCCTTTCATTGGAGAGATCTTTAGAAATACAAGATCTCCAATGGAAAATTGAAGATCTTTCCTCTTCGGGTCAGCATAGCTCTTTTGGCGACTAAAAGCTGTCTTCAATCTTTCTCGGATTAGTGGAACCTTTTCTGAAGTATATTGTATCAATTTCGGTCCTTCTATATACTTTTCTCCAACTTTATCCCAACACAATGGAGATCTGCATCTCCTGCCATACAGAGCTTCAGAAGGAGACATCTGAATCGTGGAATGATAGCTGTTGTTGTAGGCAAATTCTATCAATGGCAAGTGAGCATCCCAATTTCCTCCAAAGTCTAGAATGCACATCCTCAGCATGCCTTCTAGAGTTTGGATGGTCCTCTCTGATTGTCCATCTGTTTGCGGATGCAAAGCTGTGCTGAAATCAAGCTGAGTACCCAGACATTCTTGCAATTTCTGCCAAAACCTCGAGGTGAACTGAGTACCTCTATCAAAAATAATCAAAACTGGAACTCCATGAAGTTTGACAATCTCCTCCATATAAATCTGGGCATACTGAAAAGCTCCATAAGTTGTTTTAATTGGCAAGAAATGGGCCGACTTGGTTAATCTATCCACAATGACCCATATCAAGTCATAGCCTCTTGAAGTTCTTGGCAAACCAACCACAAAATCTATAGTTATCCTCTCCCATTTCCATTCCGGCAAAGGCAACTCTAGGAGTAATCCTGATGGTTTCTGATGCTTGAACTTGACTTGCTGACAAGTTAAACATTTGGCCATATATTCTGCAACATCTCTTTTCATTCCACTCCATCAATATGAATTCTTGATATCATGGTACATCTTCGTTGCATCTGGATGCACATTATACTTGGCATGATGTGCTTCCTTAAGAATCATATCTCTCAATCCGTCAACTGCCGGAACACATAACTTGGTACCATGCCTCAATATGCCATCAGCCACAGTAAATCTTGGAGCTTTTTCTGACCCCAAATCATTCTTTATCTTCACCAACTGAGGGTCTTTGTCTTGAGCTTCTCTAATTTGATCTATGAGAATCGGCTTGACCTAAAAATTTGCCAAAAGCACTCTTGAATCTGACAATTCCAAATTGATTCCCATATCATGCAATCTCTGCACTTCCCTCACTAGAGGCCTTCTGCTCACTTGAATATGGGCTAAGCTCCCCAAGGACTTCCTGCTCAATGCTTCGGCTACAACATTGGCTTTCCCGGGATGATATAAGATTTCACAGTCATAATCCTTAAGCAATTTGACCCATCTTCTTTGCCTAAGGTTAAGATCTTTTTGTTGTAATATATACTTTAAACTCTTATGATCTGTGAAAATCTCACACTTTTTACTATAAAAGTAGTGTCTCCAGATCTTCAATGCAAACACTACTGCAGCCATCTCAAGATCATGAGTTGGATAATTCATCTCATGCTTCTTTAACTGCCTCGAAGCATAGGCTATCACCCTTCCATGCTGCATAAGCACACAACCAAGCCCCACTCTTGATGCATCGCAATACACCGCATATCCTCCTTCACCCGACGGCAAAGCTAAAATAGGTGTCGTGGTGAGACAAGGCTTTAACTTCTAGAAGCTATCTTCACAGGCATCTGACCAAAGAAATTTAATTTGCTTTTGGGTAAGCTTGCTCAAAGGAGCTGTAATCTTGGAGAAGTCTTGAACAAACCTCTTGTAGTAGCCTGCCAAACCCAAGAAACTTCTAACTTCTAAAACATTCGTGGGTCTAGACCAATTAAGAATTGCATCAACCTTTCTAGGGTCAACTTTAATCCCTTCTTTGCTCACTATATGCCCCAGAAAGCCCATATTCTTAAGTCAGAATTCACACTTCAAAAATTTGGCAAATAATTGATGTTATCTCAAAGTCTGCAACACAATTCTAAGGTGTTCCTCATGCTCTTCTTTACTCTTAGAATACACAAGAATGTCGTCAATAAACACAATGACAAACTTTTCTAAGAATGGTCTGAACACCCTATTCATCAAATCCATGAATGCAGCTGGTGCATTGGTCAATCCAAATGGCAACACTAAGAACTCATAGTGTCCATATCTGGTCCGGAATGTTGTCTTTGATACATCCTCATTCCGAATTCTCAACTGATGATACTCCAATCTCAAGTCTATCTTGGAGAAATGACTTGCACCTTGCAACTGATCAAATAGATCATCTATTCTTGGCAAAGGATACTTATTCTTGATAGTTACTTTGTTAAGCTGCCTATAGTCTATGCATAGCCTCATAGAACCATCTTTCTTCTTCACAAAAAGTACAGGTGCTCCTCACGGTGAACTAATGGGTCTAATGAATCCCTTGTCAAGCAGATCTTGCAACTGGGTCTTCAATTCTTTCAACTCAACTGGTGCCATACGATAGGGAGGAATAGAAATCGGACTTGTGCCAAGTAGCAACTCTATACTGAACTCTATCTCTCTATCCGGTGGCAACGCAGGTAATTCTTCAGAAAATATGTCCGAAAACTCATTAACTATAGGAATCTGCTCCAAACCTTTCACTTCCTTAGAAGTATCCTTGGCAACTCTTTCTCAACAACCTTCTTGCCCCAATGGCAGTTATCACATTGTATGGCATTTCACTCAGCTCCCGTTGGAACTCAAATTCCACACCTGAAGGTGGCTTGAAGACTAGCTTCTTCCCATTACAATCTATAATGGCATAGTGCTTTAACAACCAATCCATGTCTAAAATCACATCAAACACCAACACTGGCAATTCAATGAAATTCACATTCAAGCTCTTTCCACCTATGCTAACCACACAGGATGGATAGGAGTTCTGAACTTCAATCTCTTCCTCCAAAGGAGTAGAAACAACCAACACACTTTCAAGCAATTTACAAGGCACATGCAACTTCTTAGCAAAACAGGACGACACAAATGAATGCGTAGCTCCCGAATCAAACAATACTCTAGCGTTCAAAACTTGAATTGGAAGAATACCTGTAACCACTGTATTGGATGCTTGGGCTTCATGCTGAGCTAAAGCAAAAACTCTCCATCTACCTCTACCCATGGGAATCGATCCAGAAGCTTGAGCCTCATGCTAACCTGATCCTCTACCAGCCTCAATAGTCCTGCCTAAAATACCTCTACCTCCCCCTTGCTGCTGACTGTTGCTCCTCTCCCTACTCATCTGCACTGTAGCCTGAGAAGCCTGAGGTCTACCTTCAAAGGGTAGCTATGGACAATTCTTGAGAAAATGACCTTGCTGTCCACACCTAAAACAAGCTCCTGTTGCATAATGGCAAAGCCCACTATGAAATTTTCCACATGAAGGACATAGAGGTTTAGGAGCCCTGGGTGATGCAAAACTAGCTGATCCCTGACTTATCTGAGAAGTAGGTCCAGGAGTAGTCCGACTCTGTTGTAGTCTCCCTGAAGGTCCTCTATACCCACTTCTAGGAGCTGACTGATGAGCAACTACCATCGTCTTCACCCCACAATCTGGTTTAGAAGAACTATCAGCCTTGAACTTCTTCTTCTCAACCCTCTCTGATCTGGCTTCCATCTCCCTATTTTCAATTATCCGAGCTTTATCCACCAACTTGGAATAAGAATCAAATTCAAGTGTAGCTAGGAGCTTGAACAATGGAGCCACTAACCCTCTACGGAACTGCTGAATCCGTACCGCTTCTGTAGGCACCAAAGCAGGAGCAAACTTACTCAATTGTCTAAACTTCTTGGCATACTCAGAAACACTCATGCCAGGGGTCTGAACCAATCTCTAGAACTCTAAGGACTTATCTTCCCTCACACTCTCAGGAAGGAATTCATTCATTACTAACTCCTTGAATCTTTCCCAAGATAACTCTTCATTATCCCGAAGCATACCAGAAATGCTTCTCTTGAACCAGTCCTTAGCCTAAGCCTTCATCAGATATCCCATAAACTCTATGGCTCTTCTGTCAGGAATCCTTAGAATCTGCACTTTCTCTTCAATCTCCTCTAAGAAATCCATAGGATCCACTTCCCCTTTATATTCTGAGGGCTTAAGCTTGAGAAATCTTTCACAGGATACTTCTTCCTCTTGACATACTACTGAAGGAATAGGGATTTCTGGAACTTGCATTGGAGGTACCTGTTGCTGCTTCTGTTGAGTAATGAACTCAGCTATCATTGCATAGTTCATCTGCAGTTGGTCTAACTGTTGTGCCTATGAGCCACATCTACTGGTGGCACAGGAGGAAACTCATCACCTCCATTACCACCTACAGAACCTTCTTCATAAGGTAAATCCCGCCTAGGACAGCCTCGACCTTGTCCTCTATCATGACGCAGAGGCATCTCGATACTGATAAGAAGAACAAACATTATCAGACTCACTACACATACTTAACGCAGATATAAATACCAAAGGAAAACACAATTGGACGAGACACAAATCCTATGCTCTGTAGTTATCTTAATCAATATTTATACTAGTGCTCATGCATCTCTATCTGTCTTTTAAGCTAAGGATTATAAACCTATAGCTCTGATACCACCTCTGTCACACCCCAACTCTAGTGGTGCGATGGTCCTAGGGCAAGGGTAGGCTTAAGGCCACCATAAACCCATAAAACTTTCATATCCTGGATCTCATTTATATTATACATTCATATTAGATATAAATATCATACAATAATCATTTCTACGATCAATATAAGCATAATTCATATATTTCTTTTTATATCATCTCATAAATTTTCTCTTGTTCCTTACTGATCAAAAGATGCATCCCACATCACTAAGGAACAAGAGTAACCCAATAAATCATACATCAAAATATTATCATCCCCAATGACTAACTACGGAGCTCTA